>RQTK01001072.1:47335-62696 GCA_003991915.1 Elysia chlorotica
GACCTCACTCAGACCTCACTCAGACCTCACTCAGACCTCACTCAGACCTCACTCAGACCTCACTCAGACTTCACTCAGACCTCACTCAGACCTCACTCAGACTTCACTCAGACCTCACTCAGACCTCACTCAGACTTCACTCAGACCTCACTCAGACCTCACTCAGACTTCACTCAGACCTCACTCAGACCTCACTCAGACTTCACTCAGACCTCACTCAGACCTCACTCAGACTTCACTCAGACCTCACTCAGACCTCACTCAGACCTCACTCAGACCTCACTCAGACCTCACTCAGACCTCACTCAGACCTCACTCAGACCTCACTCAGACCTCACTCAGACCTCACTCAGACCTCACTCAGACCTCACTCAGACCTCACTCAGACCTCACTCAGACCTCACTCAGACCTCACTCAGACCTCACTCAGACCTCACTCAGACCTCACTCAGGCGAGTCTGCGCGGTGCGGTGACCTTGCGCGCGGTGTGGAATGTTGATCGTCGCGCTCACGAGTCTGTGTGGATATTTTTCCAGGAATGATGTTTGCCCACGGATTAGGCCAGGGGTCGGTGGGGCAGGCCGACCAGAGCTCTGTGTTGTGGTCTGTGCTCACTCAAGCGTAGAGTGACAGAGCTCTGGGGTTGACAGAGGGCGAGAGAACACTGGCTACACTGTCTGTCCTCGCTGAGTCTGCCCGAGGATGTGTTCGCACGTGGGCACGCATAGACCTGAGGCTCGGGATGCCTTGTAAAAGCTCTCCCTCTCCCCGTCTCTCTCTCCCCTTCTCTCTCTCTCTATCTCTCTCCCTCCCTCATGTTTACATCTGGATGCAGCCGAGCAGATCGGCAACACCTGGCTGGCTGTTTGAACAGAGCCCGCACTACTTGAGTGAGCGTGGCCAGGGACCGAGACCGAGTCTGGGTCATCAGCCTCTGGGGACATCCAGCACTTCACGCATAGCTGCCCTGGTCACCCACTGGTCACCCAGTTTCATCATCACTGAGCCCGAGGGGCCAGCTGGTCCACGCCTAGAAAGCACCAGTTCTAATCGGAAGGCTCCGGGTTGAATCCTCAGTCGGACCACCTTGTTAATTTTCTCGCCTACTGGTCCCGCGTCAGCTAAATGGCCCGGCCTCGTCCCGAGAAGATCATTGTGTCGTGAGACACTCTGCCCGAGACGATGTAACGATTGTGGCCTACACTTTCTTCCACACTCTACACCACAGCTCCCTGTCCGTGATAGGTTCACGCAGCACAATAAAACAATAGATGCTGGTCTCTTAGAGAGAAGGATCTGCATCTCACACTCATAACAGATCATGATCATCATTATCATCATCATTATCATCATCATCATCATCATCATCATCATCATCATCATCATCATCATCATCATCATCATCATCATCATCATCATCATCATCATCATCATCATCATCATCATCATCATCATCATCATCATCATCATCATCATCATCATCATCATCATTATCATCATCATCATCATCATCATCATCATCATCATCATCATCATCATCATCATCATCATCATCATCATCATCATCATCATCATCATCATCATCATTTTCACCACGGCTGCTGATAGATTACAGCTTATATAAGGAACTAAATCTCGAAAAGATTAGGTGGACTATGTGGCTTGGTGACTGTGTCCATGTTGACTGCAGTCCTCAGTTCTGACACAGAATACTGATGTACATGTGATGACCTACTCACTCTATATCCACACCCGGATCAGGTCGAGGGCGGGCCGTTGTTCAGTGCAGCCAAACCTGACCAGGCTCCAACGTTCCACCCATCACGGTGACGAGGCTCTCCCCGGAAGTCGCAGACGGGGCCCTGGGGGGCTAAAGGTGGGGGTTGGTCGGGATGCTGCTTGCCGGGAGTGAGCTGCGGTGGTGCTGCTGGTGTTGTTGTTGTTGTTGTTGTTGTTGTTGTTGTTGTTGTTATGATTGTTGTGGCTGCGACAGGCGACGTGAGCACAGTTGGTACCACACCGCTCTCTTTCACGTTGGTTTTCTCTCAATGGGGCTGTGAGAGATGGAGAGCCAGGGGGGGATCCGGATCGATATTGACGCACCCACTGGTCACCCACTGACCACGCCTGAAGCCAGCGGGCAAGTTTCATCATCACTGAGCCCGAGGGGCCAGCTGGTCCAAGCGTAGAAAGCACCAGTTCTAATCGGAAGGCTCCGGGTTGAATCCTCAGTCGGACCACCTTGTTAATTTTCTCGCCTACTGGTCCCGTGTCAGCTAAATGGTGCGGCCTCGTCCCGAGAAGATCATTGTGTCGTGTGAAACTCTGCCCGAGACGATGTAACGATTGTGGCCCGGAACTTTCTTCCACACTCTACACCCCAGTTCGCTCTCCGTGATTGGTTCACGCACCAGAATAAAACAATAGATGCTGGTCTCTTAGAGAGAAGGATCTGCCTCTCACACTCAGAACAAATCATTGTCATCATCATCATTATCATGATCATCATCATCATCATCATCATCATCATCATCATTAGATGCTGATAGACTACTGCATTTTCACCACGGCTGTTTATAGATTACAGCTTATATAAGGAACTAAATCTCGAAAAGCTTAGGTGGACTAGGTGACTTGGTGACTGTCCATGTTCACGTCAGTGCTCAGTCCTGACACACATGTACATATGATGACCTGATAACTGTGTCCATGTTGACTTCAGTGCTCAGTTCTGACACTGGTGTACATATAATACTCTACTCACTCTACATCCACACCCGGATCAGGTCTAGGGCGGGCCGTTGTTCAGTGCAGCCAAACCTGACCAGGCTCCGACTTTCCGCCCATCACGGTGACGAGGCTCTCCCCGGAAGTTACAGACGGGGCCTGGGGGGCTAAAGGTGGGGGTTGGTCGGGATGCTGCTTGCTGGGAGTGAGTTACGGTGGTGCTGCTGGTGTTGTTGTTGTTGTTGTTGTTATGATTGTTGTGGCTGCGACAGGCGACGTGATCGCAGTTGGTACCACACCGCTCTCTTTCACGTTGGTTTTCTCTCAATGGGGTTGTGAGAGATGGAAAGCCAGGGAGGGGGGGGGGGGGGAATCCGGATCGATATTGACGCCGATGTTCTGTTGATCGATCGCTGCCACCAACAATAGTCCCCCTCAAGATCCAAGCCACTTTTTTTTATTTTACCCGTTTTTTCACTTCTTTCGTAGAATAGAAAACAATGCAGTGATATGGTATAGCGGAAAAACCCGCTCAACACTCGAGGCTATAAATAAACAATGGGGTTTTTGGTAGTCGCAGATTCCCCGCTTGTTCCTGTCCACAGGACTTTGAGTTTTGACAGAGGCCAGGGTTGGTCGACAGTACAGTAGTGTTTGTGTCATGTTCTCTACAGAGCGAGGGAGAGAGGGAGAGAGAGAGAGAGAGAGGGAGAGAGAGGGAAAGAGAGAGAGAGAGGGGGAGAGAGAGAGAAAGAGAGAGAGAGAGAAAGAGAGCAATAGGGGGGAGTGGAGCTCTCTCCCTCTCTCCAGGTTTAACGTCTCCTAGGTTCTCCTGGAGGGTCATATACGGCGGTGGTTGTGTCTTGTTTGTTTTGTCTGATAATACAGAAAAATTATTATTTCAGTGCGAGGTGCGCCATGAAAAAGACTTAGCGACTGGAGAGCTGAGTACATAAAAGTGGAGAGAATTGTGGAAAAACCGTTTCGCGAGAATCCCTGCGCTTTTTTATTCAATACAACGCGATTTTAACCGAAACAAAAAGTGGCCAATTTATCTCCACAAACTTTGAGAGGCAAGGTCTGAGGGGTCCGTTGGTTTGTGTGTATGTCCAGAGAATAAATATTAGTAGATGAGTCATACCCAAAGCCCAGGTTTATGCGCTATGGTCATACTGTGGAACATGGCGATGTGTTTACCGCGCACACCTTTACCTTTTCAATAGTAAACCCCGGGGGCGTTTATAGCGTTACGTCGTGATCAGCAAAGCCAACTCAAAAACTATGTTAATTTTATTAACGTGATCATTTAGGCCATTTCACAAACTGTATTCACCGTGATCATTTAGACCAATTCACAAAGTGTATTCACCGTGATCAGTAAGGCCAATTCACAAAGTGTATTCACCGTGATCAGTTAGACCAATTCACAAAGTGTATTCACCGTGATCAGTAAGGCCAATTCACAAAGTGTATTCACCGTGATGAGTAAGGCCAATTCACAAAGTGTATTCACCGTGATCAGTAAGGCCAATTCACAAAGTGTATTCACCGTGATCAGTTAGGCCAATTCACAAAGTGTATTCACCGTGATCAGATCCACCAAGTCTCTAAAAGCCCCGAGGCCTCTGATCTCAAGTGTCAATCCGGGACAGGGCGTCCGACCAGTTTTGTGTACAAATCGGTAAATCAATGGGCGCGGTGTGAGCATCGGAAAGCGTTTATCGGCGCGGGTTATCTGCCCTTCCATCTTCCGGCCATCAATACGCGGCCGGGGCCCCGGGCTGATCGGTAAGTGGGCCACGCGATAATCTAACGGTGGGTGTTTCTCGATACAGCGAAAGTTGGTCTCTTACTGGTAAAGTGGGTGGCTTTGTTCTCAGGTAGGGAGAGAGGACATAGGGAGAGAGAGGGAGAGAGAGAGGGAGATAGAGAGGGAGAGAGAGGACATAGGGAGAGAGAGAGGGAGAGAGAGAGGGAGAGAGAGAGGGAGAGAGAGGGGGAGAGAAAGAGAGGAAGAGAGAAGGAGGTAGAGGGGGGGGGGGAGAGAGAGAGGAGGAAGAGAGAGATAGAGGGGGGGGGAAGATAGGGGTGAGAGAGTGAGAGATATGGAAGGAGGGGGAAGGATAGAGTGTCTATGGTTAGAGAGAGGGAGGGATGGGAAGAGGTGGAGAGAGATAGGTGGAGGGGGAAGGAGAGATAAAGCTGGCAGAAGAGACGACCGAGTTTGATGTAAACCCGTGAGGCACGATGGGTAGGAATGATTGTTACTTTTTAATGTATTTACTGGATCACACTTTGCTTACAACATACAGTCTACTAACAAGGGACAGGGGGGGGGGGGGGTAAAGCAAAGGGGTCGAATGTTAGAGCTAGTGAGCAGTGTTGAGTAAAACATGCTCACCATATTCAACGCACCAGGGCGGAGACCGATGGATGCTGGGATACCGAATTAACAACCGCTTTAAACGTCGAGACGACACGATATTCAAAACGTCTCGGCCAATAAACAGACACCAAATCGATTTGTACGAGGGGTTTGTGTATAAACATTTTGTTTGCTGGTTTTATGAGCGGGCAAGACAAGTTTCATGAAAATATCCTTGTTTTGTTCCTTTGTTACTTAACGCACAGTTTATTTTTATTGGGTGTGGGTGTGAGAGGGGGGGGGGGTTGTACAATCGTTAGTGCTCCCATATAAAGATGCACATGTGGACAGGACAGGTTGTCGCCCCCTGAGTCTGTACAGTTGATTAGAGGACGGGTTTGATGTGATGGTTGGTGTACGGGCGGAGATCGAAGCGTACATAACTGGGACCGTATCAGGCTGAGATCGATCTACGTATTGGGGGGATGTGTCACTCATCGAGGCTTGCTCACCGCACTAGTAAGCTTGTCTCCTCTTTAGCTCTGTCTGTCTCTTTCTCTGTCTCTCTCTCTCTCTCTCTCTCTCTCTCTCTCTCTCTCTCTCTCTCTCTCTCCTCGCCAGGATGTTAATGTTGTTGATTTCGGCCAGGCCTTCTTTGTTAGGGTTTGCTTCACTGCCTGGCGTGACGGTGAAAACTGGGCGAGCGACTAGAACTTACCTGCCGTCAGCGCTGATGTAAACACACAATCCTGGCTTACGGCCTGCCGTCAGCGCTGATGTACTCTTGTACAAAATGGAAGATGGACTCTCTCTCTCTGTCTTCTGTTCTCTGTTCTCTCTCTCTCTCTCTCTCTCTCTCTCTCTCTCTCTCTCTCTCTCTCTCTCTGTCTACTTCAGTAAGTATTAGATCTAACTGACACACACAGGATCTCTAAAAGTCCAGCCAATAAATCTTCAACACAGTGACATACAGATAGAATGACGTCATTGACGTTAGTATACGCACGTCCGTCATTTCGTCCTGACCGTATCCGTAACTTGCATTGTTGTTGAACAAAAGTCACCTTCTATTTGAAACATGTTTTGAAAGTAATTTATTGTTAAGTCGTACACCTCCCTCCTTCCTCTTCCTCTCCGCTCGGATTTTGAGGTAACCCGAAAGGATTCTAACTAAGTCTTGACCGTTTCACCAAATTTAATGTCCCCGAAAAAAATGCGCAACCAAACACACAATGCTGGCTTCGTGCTCTAGTCTACCGTAATTATTCCATCAAGCAGCATCCGCCAGCCTGACTGATAAGATCTCGTCTATAAAAGGGTCGGGAAAGCGCCTGACAATTACCCGGCATTCGCCCTCTATCCTGTGGAAGGGACCCACATTGGAATGTCAAACAGAACAAAAGAAGACGGGCGTCTTGTAGGATGATTATTTTTTTCAATCCTTGCCACGAGTGCTGACCCTATTCGCGCTAAGCGCTGGTCCCAGACTGGTCTCAGGCTGTGCCTTAAGCAATGATCAAAACGAATACAAGTTTCAAGTTTCAAACTTTACCTACCAAGTTTTACGTCTTACATAAATAATAAATGTAACAAGAATCATATATAAGTATGTAAAAAATAAATAGATAAATTAAAGTAAAAAAAAAACTCCTCTGAAAACACAAGGTAAAGTGATCCATCGAATAGATGAACAATTAAATTGAAACTGCAAAGAGTAAATCCTTTCACGTTTGAGACACAGTAATAAAAATAATTAATGCTCATTCGAAATTAGAAAAAAAAATTAAAAAAAGAAAAACAAAACAAAAAACAACAACATGCAAACATTGCTTATTCTTATTTTCATGTAATGGGTATCGTATTTTTTGTAATTTTTTTTAGGTTGTTTAAAAAGAATTTTGATTTGGTATTAATAACTTTTTTTCTCTAGTAGAGAAACGTGGAGTAACCACAATGCCTATGGCAGGGGAAGAACAGTTTTGTATTTGCAGTTTGCAGATGGGATCCTTCCGATGACTCGTCTTAGGTTATTTTATTTTGACTCTCTCTTATGGGTTATTGAATAGCCCAGTCGGTAGTTCCCTGGACTTGCTACCAGGAGGGTTATTGTTCAAACCTGAGCTGGTTCCCCACCCCCGTTCAAACCAAGGACCTCGACACTAAGCAAAGATAATGGCCTTAGTATCCCAAACTCACTGAGACCGCCTGCAATATTGTCGGACTTTAGTCTCGGAACCCGCTCGTGATGTCAGGTAACCAAGGTAACCAGCAAACGCGGTAATCACCAACTAAAGCCAGCAAAAAGGATTATCAGGCGCTGCACCAGTTGTGTGTGTGTGTGTTTGTGTGTGTGTGTGTTCGTGTGGTGGGGGCTGGATCGGCCTATAGGGAAAGTAGGTTAGTTCATGTTCACCTGACGCTGCCGAGTTGGTTTTTAGTGTCGGGGATTAATTATGAGGAGGTATCTGTCCTGCCTCGATTGCTGAGTGCACCCCCCAAACCGACCCTAGTCTCTGTACAACATTGACGTTTTTTCCCGTATTTAGCAAGTGGATAAATGAATGTCTCTTCTCAAACAACATTGACGTTTTTTCCCGTATTTAGCAAGTGGATAAATGAATGTCTCTTCTCAAACAACATTGACGTTTTTTTCCCGTATTTAGCAAGTGGATAAATGAATGTCTCTTCTCAAACAACATTGACGTTTTTCCCGTATTTAGCAAGTGGATAAATGAATGTCTCTTCTCAAACAACATTGACGGTTTTCCCGTATTTAGCAAGTGGATAAATGAATGTCTCTTCTCAAACAACATTGACGTTTTTTCCCGTATTTAGCAAGTGGATAAATGAATGTCTCTTCTCAAACAACATTGACGTTTTTCCCGTATTTAGCAAGTGGATAAATGAATGTCTCTTCTCAAACAACATTGACGTTTTTCCCGTATTTAGCAAGTGGATTACTGAATGTCTCCTCTCGTTCTACGATGATTGTGTTGCTGTGTCGGAATGTAGCGCCGCCAGGAGCGACGCCCTGCCCTCTTTGCCACCGATCTGGCTCTCCATGAGTCGTTGTTGTCGCGCTGTCGATGAGCGGCGGAGCGTACAAGTCGCGCGGAGCGTACAAGTTGCGCGGAGCGTACAAGTCGCGCGGAGCGTACAAATCGCGCGGGTAGTCAGCGAGGCACCCCCCGCGGCGTCCGGCCCTTGCTTTTGTCCCGTGTTGTTGAGGGGCCAGGCGCTCACTGCATTATTCCAATGTCGGATTCAGTGCCAACCCACATACACAAAAACTGCATTGAAAACCTTTATCAAACCGTCAAAGGAGGAAGCCCTCAGTGCAACTTGTCAATACGTTTTACTGGAGGAGTTAAGTAAAAAAATTTAAAAAAAAATGAAAAGAAAGAGAAGAAACGAAACGCAGTTTAGAAGTGAATCAAATAAGGCGAGGCGCCGTAATTGCTTCCCTTTGGTTGTAAGACAAGAGCTTTGATACGTAGCTGTCTCAAATTGCACTGGGCTGGGGTGAACGGGGTCAGACTGGTTGGGTGAACAAAAATGAACGGGTTGGGGAGGGGGAGGGNGGGAGGGGGGGGGGTACAGGAGAGTGATGGGAATTTATGCTGCACAGTAGTGTAGGCGCATGTGCATTTTGTTATACCATAGCAACCATCTAGCCGACTGTCGGTTTGTCTCTTTGTTCTGGTCGATTTATCTGATAATTTGCTCATAATATTATTTTGTATTTCTCTGGTTTTGCATCTATTACCTTTGATTCAACAACAACAACAACAACAACAACAACAACAACAACAACAAGAACAGCAACAACAACAACAACAACAACAACAAGAACAGCAACAACAACAACAACAACAACAACAACAAGAACAGCAACAACAACAACAACAACAACAACAACAACAACAACAACAACAACAACAACAACAGCAACTGTTAGAAAAAAACGACACCTCTTCTTTTCCTATATAGATAACTTGAAGATACAAACCATTGTCATTGTTGAAGTCGACGTTTTTCTTGAAGTCCTTTTCTCTTGTTTTTGTATTTTTGATTTCCTCCACTGCGCATGTCACTAAACTGTCCACAGAAATGTAACCGTTGCGAGGTGTTTGTTATGTTGTCAGTTCGACAAGGGTGTGGAGGTTTTGAATCACCCTCACTTTGTGAGTCAGTGGTGGAAACAGCACTCAAACAGAAGGAAGTGATGAAACTACGGAATGGTTCCAATGTTAGTCCTAGGGTTTGCGGCCATGTAGGGTTCACATTCTTCCGAGTGAAAAAAGTGGGTAAGAGAGAAAGGGGGAGAGGGGAGGTAGAGAGAAAAAGAGGGAGAGAGGGAAAGAGAGAAGGAGAAAGAGAATAAAAGTAAGAAAGAGAGAGAGAGTGGTAGAGAGAAAGAGAAAGAAAGAGAGAGAGAAAGAGCCGAGGGATAAAGAGAGTGGTATAGAGAAAGAGAGAGAGAGAAAGAGAGAGAGGGATAGAGAGAGAGGTAGAGAGAGAAGGAAAAAGAGAGAGAGAAAGAGACAGATAGTGCTAATATTAGATCTCTAGACATACACCTAGTTCTACCAATGGTGCTAATATTAGACCAATAGACATCCACCTAGTTCTAGCAAAAGTGATAATATTAGACCAATAGACATCCACCGAGTTCTACCAATAGTGATAATATTAGACCAATAGACATACATCTAGTTCTACCAATGGTTCTAATATTAGACCTATAAACATACACCTAGTTTACCAATAGTGCTAATATTAGACCAATAGACATCCACCGAGTTTTACCAATAGTGCTAATATTAGACCAATAGACATCCACCTAGTTCTACCAATAGTGCTAATATTAGACCAATAGACATCCACCGAGTTCTACCAATAGTGCTAATACTAGACCTCTAGACATCCATCTAGTTCTACCAATAGTGCTAATATTAGACCAATAGACATACATCTAGTTCTACCAATGGTTCTAATATTAGACCTATAAACATACACCTAGTTCTAGCAATAGTGCCAATACTAGACCTATAGACAGCCACCTATTTCTAGCAATAGTGTTAATATTAGACCTCTGGGCATCCACCGAGTTCTAGCAATAGTGTTAATATTAGACCAATAGACATACACAGAGTTCTACCAATGGTGCTAATATTAAACCAATAGACATCCACCTAGTTCTAGCAATAGTGCTAATATTAGACCAATAGACATACATCTAGTTCTACCAATGGTGCTAATATTAGATCTCTAGGCATACACCGAGTTCTATCAATAGTTCTAATATTAGACTAATAGACATCCACCTCGTTCTAGCAATAGTGCTAATGATAAACCTAAAGACTGACAAACTGATTCATGTACCCTGTCTAAAGACTGACAAACTGATTCATGTACCCTGTCTAAAGACTGACAAACTGATTCATGTACCCTGTCTAAAGACTGACAAACTGATTCGGGTACCCTGTCTAAAGACTGACAAACTGATTCATGTACCCTGACTAAAAACTGACAAACTGATTCATGTACCCTGACTAAAAACTGACAAACTGATTCATGTACCCTGACTAAAAACTGACAAACTGATTCATGTACCCTGTCTAAAGACTGACGATTTGGACGGAGTGACAGAATGGTCAGGTCATGTCTTACTTTTGACAGAGTCCCTGCGCGGCCCCCCCTGTTGCGATTTTATGATCATCCTGAAATCTAGTGAACTCATTTATTCGTTTATCAAAGATGGCAGCGCTGAGCCACCAGGACGGAATCATTAAAAGTCCCCGAACAAGACACGTCAAGAACTGAGGCGAACCTGTGCACTCTTAACAATAACACGACAACGCTACTCCCGTCGCCTCTGTTTGAGGACGTTCTGAGTTTAGATCTCGCAGGTTTGTTCTCCGCCGCTAGCCAGGGAGAATTTTAATACATGCAGTAGTTTAAAATTTAAAGAAAGAATGGGTCGGGGAGAATAGAAGCAACCAGCCAGAAATGACGAACGTGGCGATAACATCTCCGACTGTCGACCAGCCAGGAGAGAAACAATGGCGAGATGTTTTACGAAGCCCACACACACACTCATCCAGCTTTAGGCGCAGTCTGTAATTAGAGCGGCGCGGGAGGTCCTCTCCTCTTTGATGCCACAGCACACAGCAGGCTGAAACGGCAATACACGGAAAATTTTGTGGGTGCAGATAGACACACAATAAACGTGGAGCAATACACACAATTAGTGGGAGCAATATACACAAAGTACGTAGAGCAATACATACAATTTACATGGAGTAGTACACATAATTAACTTGGAGCAATACATACAATTTACGTGGAGCAATACACACAATTTACGTGGAGCAATACATACAATTTACGGTAGCAATACACACAATTTACGGTAGCAATACACACAATGTACGTGGAGCAATATATACAATTTACGTGGAGCAATACAAACAATTTACGCGGAGGAATGCATACAATTTACGTGGAAAAACATACAATCTACGTAGAGTAAAACTAGGCCGTAATTATCTCCCGGACAAAACTGCCTCGCCCAGACTATAGCATGGCGGTTCAGAGGTCTTCTTTGCATTGCCCACATCTATAAAAGTCCCGCAGAGCCTTTTTTTATTTGTGTCCTCGTAAGACGAGTTTAAAAGCCTACATTAATTTTATGACAAAATGTTCTTCCTCTTCTTCTTTTTTTTCATTCTTTGTCGACTTGGGGATTGCGGCTTCTTGTAATTAAAATCGCTGTGTCGAAAATGGCTCTGTAGACATGGTTAGAATTTATTTATCTATCTATCTATCTATCTATCTATCTATCTATCTATCTATCTATCTATCTATCTATCTATCTATCTATCTATCTATCTATCTATCTATCTATCTATCTATCTATCTATCTCTCTCTCTCTCTATCTCTCTCTCTATCTCTCTCTCTCTCTCTCTCTCTCTCTCTCTCTCTCTCTCTCTCTCTCTCTCTCTCTCTCTCTCTCTCTCTGTGGGTCGCGGTAGCCCTTGAATGGAACCTCGGCTCCCGACACAGGAGGTCCGTGGTTCGAGCCTCGCTCAGGCGACTTGGTCTCCCACTGGTTGGACCTGGTATCAGTTCATGTCTGAGACAGGGGTCATGGTCACCCCGCCCTTTCTCGTTTGGCAGCGTGTAACAATGTCAGACGTCTTTCGGCCCGTCCACAGTACCCTCTTTATGCATGTAGAGCTGACGTTGGAAGCTAACTCCCTTTCTCGTTTGGCAGCGTGTAACAATGTCAGACGTCTTTCGGCCCGTCCACAGTACCCTCTTTATGCATGTAGAGCTGACGTTGGAAGCTAAGCAACAAACAATCTCTCTCCCCCTTTCTCTCGATTTTTCTATCTCTCTGTATCCTTCCTTTCAAAGCCCTCTCTTACTCTCTTGCTTGCTTCCTCTCCCTTACTCTCTCTTTCCCCACCACACTGTAAATAACAGAAAAACAAATGGTCCACCTCACTGATGTTGAAGTTCCCAAATGGCAGCAAAGACAAGAATCCCAATCCCCCGTGCTATTGACCCGTGACTTTCTTATACCACGGTCAACACCTGTTCGTGTCGCCCGGTGTACAACTCAGAGGAAAAGTTTGTTTGTTTGTCCTAAAAGGTTTTGTTCTGTCTACACATCTGCACATTATTATTGGAAGAAACAAAGCTAAAGGCGAACGAGAGAGGAGAGCTGTCACTCTTCAATGTTCAATGAGTAGAAATATTGTGCGGGCTGAGAGAGCTGTGCCTTTCCCTGTTTTCGTTTCCAGCGTTCTTAGACTTCTCAGGTAAGGGGTAAGCTTTTGGGGCCTCAGTGTTACCATGGCGACACACGGTCCATCAATGGCGGAATCAAGGATCACTGTTTTCTCTTGATTAGCTTCCAGCCCTTTTATTGGGTACAGTGGGTGGGGAAAGAGAGAGCGAGAGAGTAAGAGAGATGGATAGAGAGCGAGAGAGAGGAAGAGAGAGCGATAGAGGGAGAAAGAGAGAGGAAGAAAGAGAGAGACGGAGAGAGAACTTAACCTCGTTTACATAGCGATAGAAGATTCTTTTGGTGTATAAATTTTGCTGACTGTAACACTATGAACTTCTCTCTCAGCCTCTAGATGTCGCTAGTCTACATTTTTGTGGCTTTCCTTAGAAACTGAGCATTGAGCCGCAATACTGTTACATGTTACGTGTGTTTAGAATGTTCCAGCATTAAGCCGCAATACTGTTACCTGTTACATGTGTTTAGAGTGTTTAGAATGTCCCAGCACTAACGCCCCCTCTGTTCCTGTCTCTGACCCAGATAAAGAGAACAGCGCGCTGCTGTACGCGCCCAACCCGCCGCTCGAGTTCATGCAGCAGTTCATCCGCCACAACCTGGAGAGTCAGGCCGGCCTCCTCAACAGCGACAACAACGGTCACCACCACCAGCAGCAGCAGCAGCATCAGCAGCAGCAGCACCAACAGCATGACGGGGGCGAGCGGGGCGACAAGTTCCAGGACGATGAGGACAAGGACCAGGACAGCCCAGGCCGGCGCAGGATGAGGGTCCTGGAGCAAAGCATCAAGGAGGAGGACCAAGGTCAGTGCCCTGTCCGTCACGCGTCCGTCACGCGTCCGTCACACGTCCGTCACGCGTCCGTCACGCGTCCGTGTTGATTGTGTTAACGTTTTAGTGTATTGGTTACATTGTTGATTGTGTTAACGTTTTAGTGTATTGGTTACATTGTTGGTCTTTTACGTTGTGTACATGGGTTACCGTATTGGTTCTGTTACCTCTGGTGTGTATTGAAAACCCTGTTGGTTGTGTTACCTATTGTATTGAATACCCTGTTGTTTGTGTTGCTTACCGTGGTAGTCCTGTTACCTGATGTGTTTATATGTGTCCTGTGTTAATAACGTAACTGCGATATCGTCTTTTCGTGTTACCTCTGTGTGTTGCTTACCTTTGTGTATTACTTACCTTGTGTATTACTTACCTTGTATATTTCTTACTTTGTGTATTTCTTACCTTGTAAGTTCAGTAATATGTTTTTGGTTGCAGTTGCTTATGTCCAAATGATCCGTCTATGTGTTATGTAGATCTATCCTACGAACTTCTCGAATGATCTTCTTTGAACACGCAACATGTTTTTAAATGGACAGACTGGTTTTATTTCCGGCAGTTTTTGTGTGTTTTTCTTGGTTGCCGCTTCACTGTGTATATTGTTGTAATTATTGTACATATTTGCTTACATGTTTTTAAATGGACAGATAGGTTTCCTTTGTTGTCATTATTGTACATACTCTGTTTACATCTTTTCCACAACGTATAAGGATGTTATAAATACTGTACATCCAAAATCATGAATCGCACGTTAGCATGCACAGCACACAGTCAGGAGCCGATTGAAGTTGTGAGTTTCGATTGTTTTAAATAATTATACAGTTCATTTAATAGCAGTATAAATCAGTAGGTACTTGCGATGAGTAGAGAAGTCACCTATTTACCGACAGAGACCGGGACGATGTATGCATGCTCAGTTTCTCCGCGAATGCTTAAAACGGTGACGCTATGAAACTTCCCAGGCAGGTTCTTATCGCTCTGTCTGTTAAGGCAATTTTCTAATGCTGCTCTATATCTGTGAAATACGTTAGCGTTTAAAATAAAAAGTCACAACAGCTTCAAGAAAAGAAGAAGACAAAACATAATTATGAGAAAATGAAAAAGTTGGAGGCATATTATAACTACTCCCAAATCAACAAATCAAGCGCATTGTTAAGAAATGGGTAGTCATTCCCCGCGGTTTGAGGGCGGCTTTCATACTTCATCGGTTGTTTCCCTTGGGATGCCTTGCCAGCCTGCTTCTCTCTAGTTATCCATATTAACTACCCCTTCCCCCCCCCCCCCCCCCCCCCTCTAAACCCATCATCTCAATATCCCACACACTAACCGGTCTTCTCATTCAGCATCTGTTTGTCTCTCTTTCTCTCTTTCTTTTTCTATCTGTCTCTGTCTCTCTCTCCCCCCTCCCCCCTTTTTTTTCTCTCATTCTCTAACACACCATCTGTTGCCCCTCAAAACCAAAAGCGCATGGTTAGGCAAGTATAACGATTCTAATCTAAATCATGTTACACTGCTAATGTACATGTAGTTCACTTTATTTTCTTTTTAAAATGGGTATCACATAGTTTAAATAAGCTTTCACTATAGTACGCTGACTGAAACAAAGAAGGTTTACACTAAAAAAAAAAAA
>RQTK01001072.1:71917-87984 GCA_003991915.1 Elysia chlorotica
CTGGCCGAGTCAGACAGGGAGATCTCTCCACAGGTCCTCTCCACACATACTCCTACAACCAAAGTACTAAAGTACTCAAGTACTAACGGACTAACTGCGTGACCGGCGGGTGAGCCAACTTGAGCATGCGCTGTGACAGCCTTTTCCAGTGGTGCACGTCCCGGAGTGGTTTGTCTGTGAGTGCAGGAATCCTACATGCACGGTCGTGCACTGTCCTGGCTACGTCTGGATCTCCGAACTTGTGTGTGTGTGGCTGTGAGACAGTTGCGGGTCTTCCACCCAAAGCTTGTAACAACAGTTTTTCTCCGTGAAGCTATGCAATATGAACCGATGCAAACCTGCTTGTTACCCGTTAGACCTAGATCTAGATTTGTTCCATGTGTTAACTCGTGCTATTCATTTATCTGGCGCATAGAGCGTTGCTTTTTCTTTGAGTAGGCGCAGTATAAACGCCATTCATTGTTATTGTTTCTGCTTAATCTAGATCTAGAATTAAACTTGTGTTGTATCTAGATTCCGTGGTAAAAGTTGATAAGATCAATAATAGGTTGATGTAATCGAAAATATCTAATCGTAAATTGATCTCTTTCGAACGGTGCAAAAACTGAGATCACACAATGTGACACCAGCACTATTCACAACTAGATCTGTGTCTACGATTCCAATTATTTTCACTGGCTGCAAAAGAAATCGAATGTGGCACATTCAACACGTCTTTTATAATAGGGGGCGTGTGTCTAGTGAAATGAAAAACTTTAATGCAACAAACAAAAAATTCAAAACAAAACAGAAACAAAAAAATATAAGCCTTTAACAACAACAACAACAACAACAACAACAACAACAACAACAACAACAACAACAAAAACAGTTAAAAGAAACTGAGATTTTTTAAATAAAATTACTACGGAACGTATTGTAGAACTGTATAAACTGCGTACTCCGTGTTTCTACCCCAGACACAATTAAAGGAAAATCAATGTTAGCCTTGGAAGAATACGGCCTAGAAAGTCACATAATAAATAAGTACTCTTCATATAATATATCATTACTCTAAGTTTTCTTCTTTTCTTTTTTTGTTGTTTCGTAATAAACTAAAAACGCCATCTCATCAAACAGTGACAAGTCAAGGATTCAGTGACGATTCATGTGGTGAGGTAGTGAAATCTAGCTCGTTCATTACCGATTTATAACCGATTCTGAAGTTGATCTGGTATCGATCCTCGAGTTGATCTTGCCCCATGACAGTTCAATTACAGCTGCACTGTGTAACTCTGTATTGTCATGTCGAGATTGTCAATAATAGCACCACGCAACATACATACATTTATCATTCGTGGACGTCCTGGTTATTCTAGCCTTGTTATTGTTATTGCTGTTAATGTTGTTGTTGTCATTGTTGTTATTGTTGCTGTTGTCGTTGTTGTTGTTGCCGTCGTCGGCGTTGTTGTATTGTTGTTGTTTGTCATTATTTATTATTATTGCTATTGTTATTATAATTATTATTTTTTATTATTATTATCATTATTTATCATTATTGCTATTGTTATTATAATTATTATTTTTTATTATTATTATCATTATTTATCATTATTGCTATTGTTATTATAATTATTATTTTTTATTATTATTATCATTATTTATCATTATTGCTATTGTTATTATAATTATTATTTTTTATTATTATTATCATTATTTATCATTATTGCTATTGTTATTATAATTATTATTTTTTATTATTATTATCATTATTTATCATTATTGCTATTGTTATTATAATTATTATTTTTTATTATTATTATCATTATTTATCATTATTGCTATTGTTATTATAATTTATTATTATTGTTATTATTTTTATTACTATTTTAATTTGTATCCCTTTTAGTTTATTCCTATTGTTGTTGTTTTTTTAGTTGCTGTTGTTTTCTTTGTTGTTTCTTCATTTTTTTACTCTGTCACCTTCTTTCTCCTCCATTCCAAGCATACATACGCAAAGTATATACATGCACCAGTTTATTTCAAATATTTAGCTACACGGCGCACCGTTTTTAGTTTATTTGTGTGTGTGTGTGTGTGTGTACATTTGTTTCTATAGCACACACACACACACACACACGTCTCCGACCATTTTTCTCTTTTTTTTTTTATTCTTTCCCCTCGCTCGCACTCACTTTTTCTTTCCAAATTATCTACCTTTTGTCCTCCTTTCTATTGACCATTACATCGATAAAATATTTTTTTAACAGCCACGTGTATAACTTTTCTGCGAACTAGCTAGTACATAAATTGTGCTGATTGGCAACGTGTCTGTTGTGTTTCGATGTTGTGTCTGTTTGGAATGTTTGAACCTGTGTCACGTGACATGGGCTTGGATTTATTTGTCCAACCGCCGTCAAGATGTCGTATTGTTCATGGGGGCAGCCTAAAGGCATCTATAAACTCTAATACACCATGCATACAATTTGTAAATTTCATGTTTTACTTTGTGCGAAAGCAATTACCTAATATTTTGTTTATATTAATACACATGCAGACAAATATAATTTGAAAGACTTTTGAAATCGAACATTTCAAGTTTCTATAAAGATCCAAGATTTTAACACGTCATCTGTTCTAAAGTGCTAACTTGTTAGCCTTGTTTCCTGGAAATAGAAAAGAAAATCTTTGTGCTAAAATATTATCGTCTGGTCATTATTAATTATTAATTTTCAACTAAATCTAGATAACATAAAGAATGAAATAGATCGCGAAACAAAGACAGAAGGTATATAATTATAATCGAAAGTCCAAAATTAAAGAATCTGTGTGTAAAATATGCACAAAAACCGTTGACCTACAAGTTTACACGTTATGTTCTAGTAGTTACAATTAGGTGTGTCCTTCAACGATTGTACAATCACAGTTGGGTTGGCCGAAGCCCATAACTATAAAACACCTATATATATATACATACTAGGCTGTTGGTGTGAAGCCAGGACGGGGAGCCAACGTATGTTCATTGACTTTTATGGCCCAAAACTCGAATGTTCACATTATTCTCAAAACATTGTGTTTAAACCATTCAATATTTAGTCGTTGCTTCTCTATTAATAAATAAATAGTTATCGCTGATGTTCGCCTGAAAGCACACTATATCACAGCCACAAAGACACGAGACTTGATTGTGACTGGATCCCTCAGTGTCGCGGGAGGTTCCCCTGCCGGGTGTATGTACCCTGCAGATCCCCGCCTCAGCCCCAGGGGTCGCGGATTGTCCCAGAGTTCTGTGATGCTCTCAGGGCAGGGGGTGGACTCCTTGGGTACCTTCCGTTCCGAGACATCTCAGGATAACCAACTCCCTCCGATTCTCAAGTGGAGTGGCCATGTTATTGTTGTACCAAAATGTCGGGATAAGTTTTAAGCCCAACTTTGGACTACCCGTCAGTTCTAAGTGAAATACATAAACTGGAGCAGACCACGAACCTTTCAAGTAAAGTCGTCTGACAGCGTTTGTACCCTGAAGATCATGTGTCAACAACTGCAGCCTAAAGTTCTGTGCTAGCTTTAGCGGTCTACGCCCGTGTGTCAGATTTGTGTAGCCTAAAGCTTCGGATCAGAATTTGCAATTTCAAGTTTTGTGTCAAAGTTGGTAACCACCGTGCCGAAGTTGAAGGTTTGCAGTCCTATTTTTGTGTCAGGGTTTGCAGCCCAGCGCTTGGGTCATAGTTGTTTTTTAAGAGCACCGTTTGTCAGGGTTTGCAGCCCAGAGGCGTGTGTCAGGGTTTGCAGTTCAGCGCCGTGTGTCAGGGTTTGCAACCCAAAGGCGTGTGTCAGGGTTTGCAGCCCAAAGGCGTGTGTCAGGGTTTGCAGCCCAAAGGCGTGTGTCAGGGTTTGCAGCCCAAGGGCGTGTGTCAGGGTTTGCAGCCCAAAGGCGCGTGTCAGGGTTTGCAACCCAAAGGCGTGTGTCAGGGTTTGCAGCCCAGCCCCGTGTGTCAGGGTTTGCAGTCTAAAGGCGCGTGTGAGGGTTTCACGCACAGAGACGCCGTGTGTCAGGGTTTGCCGGGCAGCCGATGGAGATGCTGTACCTGGGCGGGGAAAGCGTGCCCTACACGTACCGCGGGGCGGGGGCCGGTCCCGCCTACCCCCAGTTCCAGAGTGGGGCCTACTGCAGCAAGTACGACCTGCCGCCCGCCTGCGCCTACGGCGGTCACGGAGTCGCCGCGTCTCCGCCCGGACACACGGCGGTCAGTGCGGGAGGCTACGGCCCCGTCTCGGACGGTCGGCAGTTCGAGTCCCAGCAGCACAGGCACCACGTGCTGCCCTCGGCCTTCGGCGGCTACCACCCGTTCCAGCAGATGACGTCCTCCTGTATGGGCTTCTTCCAGAGGCGTCCCGGCCGCATCAAGGGTGAGTTGCTTCTCTCCCTCTCTCATTCTCTCTCTCATTCTCTCCCTCTCTCATTCTCTCCCTCTCTCATTCTCTCCCTCTCTCATTCTCTCTCTCTCTCATTCCTCACCCTGTTTCCGATGTCTCCCCCATGATGAGGATGATGATAATGATATATAATCATATACGAATTATTACAACCTGACTTAAAGTGCGGAAATTAGCCAGATTACCTTAACTAAGTGGTCCATAACACTCGGCAGATACATGTACTTTATTACTTGAAAGAACACTTTTGATTAGCTTGATCTCCCTTCCGGTCGAAATGTTGCGTTTGGCGCTGAATAAAATACGTCACGCTTTTGTAATAGATTAAGATGAAAGGAACTACTTTATGCTCTAAAATAAATAAATATTGCAAATACTACGGCACCCGTGTTTTAACTGAGCAGGCCTGTGCATGTACAAAGGAACACTGCTAAAAGGTTGGACTTTGAAGCGATGCTCCCCGCTTTCATTCAGACTCTGCGCTCCTCAAACCGGGAGCGCTTTGTTAGGGATTCAAACGGAAACCGCCTGGCTTATGAATTTATAATCTGCGAGCAGTTTGGTGAGTTTGGTAAAACCTTTCAGGTTTTCCTGTTTGTTCAATGATGAGATGCACAGGCATGTTTTTTTAATTTTGCGGGCTCATTGATACATGCCTGAGGAGAAATAGATAGATAAACACTTAGATAGATAGATAGATAGATAGATAGATAGATAGATAGATAGATAGATAGATAGATAGATAGATAGATAGATAGATAGATAGATAGATAGATAGATAGATAGATAGATAGTTGGGTGGATGCATTGCCTGGAAATCTATTCAAGTCGGCCAGATGCTGGTGACACAAGGTGTGGGGACAGAAAGAGCGGCCATTGAACTGTCGCCCTGCACTCTGTGCATCCATTAAGCGACGATGATCGTAACCATGATGCCATGCACCATTGAGATTCTTCGCTTTGTTGTCCCCTGGCAGAACAGCACTTTCGCGACTCCCCCTGTTTTGTTCTTTGTCGACCTTATGTTTTAATCATCGGAAAACTTCAATTAACCATTGTAAAAAAAATTAATAGTGAAAGAGGAGGTCGGGGGGGGGGGGAATACAAATTTGGCTTTAATCTTCGTTTCAAAGTAAAACTAAGCATGTTAAAAAGCCTGACATTATAATTAGAGTTAATTTTCATTACAAGATTTTTTTTAAGATAGTAAGATCTACATAGCGGCGCATGTAAAATAGGCTACAAAAAAGAAAGTTAGGCATGTTTAATTACAGAAAGACACACCTTGCCTTTCCACTAAAGTTTTCAAAATGTTTGATACACGTGTGCGTGTTTTCTCTTGACACTACTCGAGAGCCGCGTTTGCCGCGGTTTGTTCTAGACACAAATCTCCAGTTGGAATTTCTTCTAGAGGGGCAGCTCGTGGGACTGCCAGATTGTGTAACTGAGACCCGACTACGAGATGGTCGAGTTGGTGAGAATGGATCCTTAGAAACAGTAAACAAACAGCTTATGAATGCACGTTAAGATAGAGGGGAAAGAGAGATGGAAGAGTAACTTCTGATTTCTGGCTCAGTTGTCACATCCCTGCTATTATAACGAGAGAGAGAGAGAGAGAGAGAGAGAGAGAGAGAGAGAGAGAGAGAGAGAGAGAGAGAGAGAGAGAGAGAGAGAGAGAGAGAGAGAGAGAGAGAGAGAGAGAGAGAGAGAGAGAGAGAGAGAGAGAGAGAGAGAGAGAGAGAGAGAGAGAGAGAGAGAGAGAGAGAGAGAGAGAGGGGGCGATACAGTAAATACATTGTATACATCTGCAGATAGAGATCGCTACAACTTGGAGCAATCGGAGTCTTCCTACGCGGCTTCCGATACAGGAGCTCTGACGCTCGCGTCTTTCTCTGCAGGTTGGATCTTTACCAAGTCCCTGACGCCCGTTTTCCTCTTTCTGTCTTACTCTCTCAGTCGGCGAGCTGGGCGCAGATGGTAGAGCGTTGGTCTCCAGATCAAAAGGTCCGCGCATCTAATCCCACGATTGGCAGACTTATTTGTACATGGGTCGGTGTCAGCATAATGTGACCAGCTGAGACAGGAGTCATGGTATCCCCGCCCTGTCTCGTGTGTGGGTAGCACATTATATTGGCAGACGTCACAATATAGTCTATATAGTGCTGACGTTGGACATAACGCCAACTGAACTCAACTCTGTCTGTCTATTTGTCTGTCTGTCTCTCTTTCCCTCTCTATCTATCTCTTCCTCTTCCTTTCTCTCTCTCTCTATGTCTCCCTCTTCCTCTCCCTCTTCCTCTTTCTCTCTCTCTCTCTCTCTCTCTCTCTCTCCCCTCCCCTCCCCCACCCCCCCCCCCCCCCCCCCCCCCCCAGCTCCGACCCATTCATTCTCCGCACCTCATCATGGCAGCGAGAGATGCTCGGGCCCTCTGTCTATTGTTGTGATTGAGTTTGGGCCCTAATCCTAATGAACTAACACCGGCCGACAATTGTGGGCCCAGCAAAGCTTCGCCCGATGCCCAGTGCGGCCCCTGGCCCTCTGCCCTCTCCACTCACAGGGAGAAATGTTTTGAGATGGCGGCCAGCCAATTTACTCGCCGCCCTGAGATGGAGAGTTGTTGCGGGGCGGGATATCTTAGAGCTGCAGCCCGGATCGAACCCAATAGTGGCGCCGTCAGGCGAGACTGATGGAGTTAGGCTCCGGGCGGGGAGAAATCTGGCAGCCTGGGATGGCTCGGGGGTTGACCTGGAGGAGGCATTACAAAGATACAGAGGTGCTGGAAGAGGTCACCTTCAAATTAATACAATAATGAGGATAGAACTGAAGGAAGAGAGTGATAGCAATAATTACAGTGATAGAGAGCGAATTATTATAGTGATTGGGAAAAAGAGAGTGGAATAGCAAACATTTTACTTCTCTCTCTCTCTCTCTCTGTCTCTCTCTCTATCTCTATCTCTCTCTCGGTCTCTCGCTCTGTCTCTCTCTCTCTCTCTCTCTCTCTCTCTCTCTCCCTGAACCTGTTTGTCCTGCCCCCCCCCCCCTCGTGTTGCTGTGGTTTAATTTTGTTATTATTGTGTTAGTTTATGTCCATGATAGAAAAGACCCGACGTTTGACTTGGTCCCGGAAACGACAGTCTCTTTTGCTCAAAGGCGGCTGAGTGGGATTCATCATCACTTTGAGAGGTTGTATGTGTTAGAAAAAAAGGAAAAACAACAACAACAACAGCAACAACAACAACAACAACAACAACAACGGCAACAACAACAACAACAACAACAACAACAACAACAACAACATCAACAACAACAACAACAACAATACAAAACTATTTTGAGACAAAAAACAAGAGGTGTTTAAGCTTTTTTGAATTTGCTGACATGAAGCTCTGATCTGGTCTGAGAGTTTCACGCACCGAGTCACTCCTGCAACATCGCCAGAATTTCACACCCACATTAGTAAAGTCTAGCAGTACGAATACAGTTACATTGTTTTAATCACCATTATTTGAGATGACTGTACTGTCGGTATCTCTCTACATTGTTACACGACTTCTCTGGCAGGCGCTGTCTCCGAGTGTGACTGGGAACTGTCCACCAATGTCCACCAATGTCCACCAATGTCCACCAATGTCCACCAATGTCCACCAATGTCCACCAGTGTCCACCAATGTCCACCAATGTCCACCAGTGTCCACCACTGTCCACCACTGTCCACCAGTGTCCACCAGTGTCCAGCTGCTGCGGCCATGTCACGGAGCGACACTGATTTATGCCAGGTTGCGTCATGCGGGCAGCGGGTCCTGAAGCCATCAATCCTGCCCCGACCTTCTGGCACGTCCAGCCAGCCCGACCGCGAGCGGTGACACCCCGGACATTTATGGCCGCCCCGTCCTCGTGCCAGCTCTGACAACTCGAAACAGCATAGACAATGCCACCTCGCGGCCGGGACCACAGTTCTTTTTCTAATGCCTCCATAAACCCAGTGAATTTTTTCTAAAGGGGCTGGCACGCGAGGCTATCTGAGACTGGTGCCGGGGTTGAGTTTTAGTGCGCGCTGATCTGAGAGCATCCCTGCTGGAGCCACAGTGTGCAGACATTAACTGTTCTGTGAGACAAAGTGTGGGTCCAGCATGGTGCCATGTATTGTACCTCGCGCTACAACCCGACTTTACACCGTGGGCTGAGAGACGGACTTAACACCTCTTGTGTTTTAACATATCACGGGGCTCAACACGTCCGGGTGGGGGGGCAAGGACTTCCGGAGATCAGTCTGGATCGACGCCAGTTGTCTGCCCTTGAAAGTCCGCGGTGGACAGTGATCAACACCTGTTGGGCTGCCGGGGCTAAACAGACTAACTGTGGGGCTGCCGGGGCTAAACAGACTACGGCACCACGGGGGCTCGCATCCCTGGCATCTGTCGCCTCAGCAGGTCTTTATGTCTTACAATTCACAACTCTACCAACTAAAATAACGACAGTTTCCTACAAAAGCAAGCGTCTCTCTAACAAAGACCGAGATCGCCGTATAGGACCCCCCAGGGGAACCTAGGAGACGTTAAACCCGGAGAGAGGGAGAGAATTCTCTCCCTCCCTCTATAGAGAACAAAGACCGAGACACTCGCATAATTTCACATGTCGTAGTTACATTGAAATCGATTCTAAATAGCTAACATAAACAGTTTTACACCAAAAATTGGTCAAGATTTTAAGCAACTCTCTAGTGAAACTGTTTACTTATAAATGATAAATGTACATGTAAAACAACGTACAACAGCAAAAAATGAAGGCTAAAATTAATGTTTTACCAACAACAGCAAAAAGTGTAGGCTAAAATTAATGTTTTACCCACAACAGCAAAAATGAATGCTAAAATTAATGTTTTACCAACAGCGAAAAGTGAAGGCTAAAATTAATGTTTTACCAACAACAGCAAAAAGTGAAGGCTAAAATTAATGTTTTACTAACAACAGCAAAAAGTGAAGGCTAAAAGTAATTTTTACCAAGAACAGCAAAAAGTGAATGCTAAAATTAACGTTTTACCAACAACAGCAAAAAGTGAATGCTAAATTTAATGTTTTACCAACAACAACACAAAGTGAAGGCTAAAATTAATGTTTTACCAACAACAGCAAAAAGTGAATGCCAAAATTAATGTTTTACCAACAACAGCAAAAAGTGAATGCCAAAATTAATGTTTTACCAACAACAACAAAAAGTGAATGCTAAATTTAATGTTTTACCAACAACAGCACAAAGTGAAGGCTAAAATTAATGTTTTACCAACAACAGCAAAAAGGTGAATGCCAAAATTAATGTTTTACCAACAACAACAAAAAGTGAATGCTAAAATTAATGTTTTAGCAACAACAGCAAAAAGTGAAGGCTAAAATTAATGTTTTACCAACAACAGCAAAAAGTGAATGCTAAAATTAATGTTTTATAAACAACAGCAAAAAATGAATGCTAAAATTAATGTTTTAGCAACAACAGCAAAAAGTGAATGCCAAAATTAATGTTTTACCAACAACAGCAAAAAGTGAATGCCCAAATTATTGTTTTAGCAACAACAGCAAAAAGTGAAGGCCAAAATTAATGTTTTACCAACAACAATTCTACCCAGACCAAGCAAGGGGCAGAACTCCGGGCCGTGAGGAGTTCGCGTCTCGGCCCTGACTCAGGTCTCAGAACTCAAGCACTCAAACACGCCGTGGGAGATGAACATTACCTTTCACCAATTGGGTCATAATACCTCCATGTTTCCTGGGGGTGACAGAGATAGTGGGGAAAGCCGTTTAATGCGGTCTATTGAAATCCAAGAAAATTAAAACTGGTCCCCGCCACTCCAGACACTTCTCCAGCCTTTGTTAAGCTTGGCTGCTCCTTTCAGCGCTCCTGAGGAGAATGACTGTTGGAGCATCGACACCCCGTTCCCTGTGGAAACTCGCCCCCCCCCCTTGTGGAACTTGATGGCGTGTCTAAAGTCTAAGCAGCACCAGCCAATTCTGTGGGCAGCTCAGTGCGGAGTCGTAAAGCGGCGGGGTTCCCCTCTGTCCTTTGTCCACAAACAGCGCATCATTTACCGCAGGAACATCCACACTGTCGCCCTACAGGTGTCGCCCCATAGTGCAGTGGGTAGCGCTTTTCACCGGCGGGCAGTCGATTCAGGGTTCGGGGCCTCATTGTGCAGTGGCGGGGGCGGCGGGGGGGGGGCGCTGTCCAAGTGGGCGGGTCGGTAAAAGGGTTGAGGGCTGCAGAAGTGAACAAGCCTCTCAGGGATGTTGTGGTGTGTTTGTGCCCTGAACACCATCACGGTCCTCCCACAGCCATGTCACAGAACATATCTATCTGACCACCTGAGTTCTACGCTCTTACCCAGATTCGCAAATGGCGCCAATTTCGTGTCACGCGGAATCAACCAGTGTGGGGGAGTGCTGTGGTTTTATAGATCGTTTAACTAATAGTATCACCCTCTACCCACTCTCTACCCACTCCCCGCCTACTCTCTCTCTCTCTCTCTCTCTCTCTCTCTCTCTCTCTCTCTTTCTCTGTCTATCCTTCCCCCCACTCTCTCTATTTGGCAAATTATTTGTCATAGTGCGTTTTTAGCTACAATTTGTTTCCAAGATGTTTTTCTTCATCACTTTTTTTTCATTTTAATGGCCCTACATTATTTATTGTACCATCGTTAGAAGCACACTCAAAAATATTTTCATAAAAGACAAAGCTTCATCATTTCTCCCTATCTTGTCAGTCTGGTGTGATGACTTAGATATTTTGGACGCAGGTTAACCAGAGCGGGCGGTAAATTGTGTATCTGTGAATCTTCACAAGAAAATCGATCCTTGTATCGCCATGTGTCGCGTCGTCTTGCCCCCGTCTTGTCTATCTCTGTCACCCCCCAGGGCATCCCGCCTCGGCTCGCTGATTCTAAATGCTGACGTTTCAACTCAAGTACAAGTTTTAATCGGGGGGAAACTTTACCTGGGTTAAGCAGATTAGGGGGTTCCTGTGAGAGATTATTCAGTCGAATCAGATCTCACTGAGATCAAAATATAAAGGAAGAGATAGTTCGATGAATTTCCAATGCTTTGTTAAATCGTCTTTTCTTTATCTTCAGTCGCATTGAAGAGGCATTCACGGGATATCATCACTGTGAGAAAAATGGGCAGCAAATTTTCTACGTTTTGTGCGGGTCTCGTGATAACCTTTCTAGAGATAAAAGCTACGTCGTTATCGAGTACTAAGGAATGTCATTATCGAGTGCTAAGGGATGTCGTTATCGAATACTAAGCAATGACGTATAGCTCATGATTCGTTACAGCAACTCATCCGGATGATATCCCAATTTGTTTTTCACACTGCGTCAGAACCAATAGTTGCTGTCTTCTGGCCGATTGAGGATGGCCATTTTGTTACAGATTCAACATCAGCATCCTTGTATGCCGTTTCTGATTAAGCCACTGTAACACCAAAGTTAGCTAAAGTCTCCTGGAAAATCCAACATTAGTTCACGCCTTTTGGAACAACCGAAGCTAGTTCAAACTGTTTGATCAACAAAACTTGATTCATGTCTTTTGGAAAAAATACAATTTCTTCAAGACTTTTGGGAGGACCAAAGTCAGTCAAAGCCTAATTGATACAACGCAATTGGTCCTGTCTGTCCTTCAGTTCTGCTTTAGTTCGAGTCTTTTTCCGTTCTTTGCAAAGTTTGTCGGCGCACCAGAACTGGCATGAGTCACGTGGAGTGTCTTGTATCTCCCACCCACTGGAGACTAAACTCAAAGCCGAGGCCAACCGTCTGCCTCACTCAGTAACAATGTGTGTTTACCAGCAGTGTTGAGCTGCTAAGCGCCCTCTACAGTTTTTGTAACTGGGTTTTTTCTCCAGCAGACTGACTTCCCCGCTCTAGCTGGTGGTTGAGGCATAGATCTCGATCCCACTATTTGGTATTTCGCGCTACAACTATCTGACTAAATTCAGGTACTGGTCCCTATAAAGGCAGATATCGGCAGTGTTTTTGTTTCCTGAGTTCCTTCCTGCCAGACGGCGCAGTGACACCTTTTGGCGCGGCTTGTGGATTGTGTCAGGAAGAGGCTCTTGTGGGTGTCTCTGTACGCATACTCGGTGTACAGTCCCTGGTCTGTGTGGGAACCCTGCACGCGGGGGCGTGTCTCCACAACCTTTACACAACACACTTGTTCATCTGCTCTGCAACAGTGAAGTAACCAAAACTCTTTTTTTTTTTGTTAAAATTGAAAAGAAAAGAATACAACTCTGCAAAGGCCTCAAGTTATGGTACAGGAGGAAAAGTTTTCAGGTTGTATGTGAGGAATGTTGCGTCTCAGCGCCAGATGTTACACATTATACAAGGCATCGTGTTCTGTTGAAGAGCACCGCACAAAGATGTCTTTAGCAGAAGCGAAATAGCTCGACAGATCATACCTCGTGTAAATTGAAAAAAAAAGAGAAACAAACAAGACAAGACACAGTTTAAAAATTGTTCCAGTCCGTTGGTGGAATTGAACCGTAGCCTTTTCAAGGTGCTTGTGAACGCGCCTGAAGTGGTTGGTGCTAATACAGATTAAAATGCTGATTGCAAACCGTGAAACATTCTGACTGTACAAGTCGGTACCTACTCAGTGACGTCAGTCCTTGTGGTGAGGCGGCCTCGGGTGTATCATAGGCAAACATACACACACACACACGCGCATACAATATCTCTCTAATATCTGCCTGTCTGCCTCTTTCTCTCTCTCTGTCCCTCTCTCTCTCTCTCTCTCTCTCTCTCTCTCTCTGACAAGCTTGTCCTGTGTGAGCATCAGCCTGGCCGACGCGCATGACGGAAATGAGCAGGGCCTGACAATGATGACCAGACGACAAGCGCCTTTCACTGGCCGACAGTTTGTCTTGCGGACGGGCCTCACTTCCACCCTGGCGCGAGCTGCCGAGCGGCCGATACAAGCAGCGCCGCGCGCCGCTCTAGTACTCATCATCATCTTTTCTCCTCCGCCTTTGTCGCTTCTTACAAACAAAAGGTGCAATCGATAGCGCCCGGAGTGGTGGGCGGGAGTCAGTCAACGACTGAGGGCGAGAGAAAGAGAGAGAGGGGGGGAGAGAAACACAGAGACAGGCGAGAGAGAGAGAGAGAGAGAGAGAGAGAGAGACAGAGTACTCTCTGTACTCTTTTTGCCTTTTTTTGTACATAATGACACACTGGTGTTACCGACTGGTTTCTAGATGTCCTGGTTTACTTGACCGATTCTGTCTCGGGATCTGGATGAAATATTTATGTGCGCAGTGCGACCAGAGCAGCTCCATAATTTGTTAAACCCGTCACGAAAATGTCAGACATGACGTGCGAGCAGCAGTCCCGAGATGACAGGCAAATCCCGCTAAATCTCGGCCGGAAATGACCTGTCGCTGGAGGCACCAATCAGGTCTGTGTCGGGAGTCCAGGGGAACATGCGACTGGCTGCTGGTGGTGTTGGTGTTGGTGTTTTTGTTGTCGTTGTTGGTGTTGCTGTTGTCGTTATTGGTGCTGTTGTTGTTGTTGTTGTTGTTATTTTTACAGTTGCTGTTATTGTTGCAGTTATTGTTTTGGAATCTCAAAACTGTTTTGTATTTTATTTCTATTTAATTGTTGGTAAATACTATTCTCTGAGATTCTCTAGAAACGTTATCATCCAGTCATCCTGTAATGAGCATGCTAGATCTAGTCCGTGGGTTTCAAACTGTCATCTGATTGGTTTAAAGATCATGACATGTGTGCAAGCGAAGGTTACACACAGGGTACATAGCTCAGTCTGTTGTTTCTCTCTTTAGAATAATTATGTCTGTCTTGTTTTCGTCAAATTATTTGAACCACAAAACAAAACAAAAATGTTTCCAGCACCAACACTCGACTTATTTGTATCTACATGTTGTAAATTAGACAAGCGATCAGGGGTCATGGTTGTCTGGTATGGCGAACGTGTATTTTTCTCAGTGACTAGATGAATAAAACTGAACCAATGAAATGAAGTAGCAAAGAACTGGCAATTATCTAGTGCAACATCAGCGTACTAGGGTGTTACGAAAGGACTTAGCGCTTCCCTGCTAGTCGCACTCTTAGTCTTAGTTGTAGTCCCAGTCTTAGTCTTAGTCTCAGTGTTGGGTCTGTGCAAGGCAGACACTTTCCTGGGCCGCATTCAAATTGAAGTGAATAAATTACAATTTTATGAGTTATTAAAATAGGGGTCACAACGTTTGAGGTACCGCCTGGAAATAATTATGTTCAGCCTCATTATGGGACGGTAGAACGACGCTGTTAAATAATTAGCTTGGATGGTGCTTGAAGTTGTCCGCCTACACATCTCTCTCTCTCTCTCTCTCTCTCTCTCTCTTAAGTATCTAGATCTAAGGACTTCATGTAGACCGAGACTAGGCATTCATGATTTATTGATTAGAATCAAAATCTAGATCTATAGGCCTAAAGTTTGGTCTGTGGTGGAATTCGTCAATCGTGTTGGCCCAATGGACATTAAAGAAATTGATAAAGGAGTGAAAATTGGCATTGGTTAGACTAGAAAGACGTAAATATATCAAATTCTTATCGGATTAATACCAAAATTTAAGCTAGTGTGCTTACTGCATCACATGTAAAGCTAGAGGCAATTAGTGTTCCAACAGCAAAAAGGGCCCTGCATAGCCATGCAAAAAATAACACATCAGTGCCCATGAAGCCTTGAAAATTAGCCAGGTCTGCTAATCACCCTCATTTTCTTCAACTTCACTATGCAATGTAAAATTTATAAGTTCTCTCAATACAATTAAAATAAAGCATACCAATAAACTTAATTTAAGAAGTACACTGTTCTTATTTTGCTTTGCAAAATAATATGTTTATATATATATACTACTACATTGATTGGGGCAATTTTTGAAGTTCATAAACCGGTACGCCGCTGTACTGGTTCGTGAAAAGGTTCAGTAAAAAAATTATGATCCAGTTGGCATCACTGCTCTAATACCAGAAATCATTCTTGTGTCATGAAATGTTTCTCTCTTTAGAATAATTATGTCTGTCTTGTTTTCGTCAAATTATTTGAACCACAAAACAAAACAAAAATGTTTCCAGCACCAACACTCGACTTATTTGTATCTACATGTTGTAAATTAGACAAGCGATCAGGGGTCATGGTTGTCTGGTATGGCGAACACGTATTTTTCTGAGTGACTAGATGAATAAAACTGAACTAATGAACTGAAGTAGCAAGAACTGGCAATTATCTAGCGCAACATTAGCGTACTATGACGCTACGGCAGGACTTAGCGCTGCCCTGCTAGTCGCACTCTTAGTCCTAGTCTTAGTCCCAGTCTTAGTCGTAGTCTTAGTCTTAGTGTTGGGTCTGTGCAAGGCAGACGCTTTCCTGGGCCGCATTCAAATTGAAGTGAATAAATTACAATTTTATGAGTTATTAAAATAGGGGTCACAACGTTTGAGGTACAGCCTGGAAATAATTATGTTCAGCCTCATTATGGGACGGTAGAACGACGCTGTTAAATAATTAGCTTGGATGGTGCTTGAAGTTGTCCGCCTACACATCTCTCTCTCTCTCTCTCTCTCTCTCTCTCTCTCTCTCTCTCTCTCTCTCTCTCTCTCTCTCTCTCT
>RQTK01001072.1:113292-134276 GCA_003991915.1 Elysia chlorotica
TCTATCTCTCCCTACAGAACCTCTATCTCTCCCCCTCACTGTGCCTGTGCCTCCCTGGTGCTCTGTGCCGGGTCCCCGCCTGACTTTCCCCACCGTCACTGGAGATGCACAAGTGTTTTGCCAGCAGAATGTGCCACATACCCGAGTAGACCTGTCCACACCCCGCGCGCTATGCGGCCAGATGGTCGGCCCGACTGAGCCCGCCTGTATATCGCCGTGTATCTGATCTAGCCCAGGAAGGTAAAACCCGAACCTGGCTCTCTCACCTGATTTAATTACCGGCCCGTAATGGAGCCCGCCGTCCTCCTGGCCGATCTGGACGCGAGATAGCCGTCACAGGACCGGACATTAGCTGACCAGCTCCGGACACACACCGATGGACGCAGTAATAAAACCGGGGGCGCGACACAGATGTCAATCAGCTTCCGTGTGAGACTCGGTGCAAAGCTGCCTGTCACTCGGCCCATCTACAACCTGTACATGTCTCCTATCGATCCACAGGCCTCGGCCTCATCTACATCCCTCTAGTTATTTATCCACGTATAAGCCGTTCTGTCTATTGATCGGCCTCTTCATCATCCTTTCACGCCTTTCTTTCTCATTTTTACCCTGCCTTGCGTTGTTGTCGTTGTTGTTGTTGTCGTTGTTGCTATTGTTGTTGTTGTTGTTGTTGTTGTTGTTGTTGTTGTTGTTGTTGTTGTTGTTGTTGTTGCCTCCTTTCACATTATCTATAACAGTAGTCCCATCTGTACCTTCCTTGCGTCACTACACCACTAGCGCCATGTTATTTGAGTGATCTGTTGGTGTTGTTTTTTTCCGGCCCGTCTGTCTTCCTCCCCCGCCCTCTAGTAATTTAAGCAAGCGCACTTATCTGACCACTCCGCCGGACCTGGCTCAAGGTGTCCAGTCTACAGGTGTGTCCCTGCTCAGATCGCCACTCGCGATGTCCGCACATGACCCCTGACCCGGCCTCACCTCGGACTGCGGAGCTGACCGCTCTCTGTGGGGACACTTGAGGCTTGGCGATCGCCTCGGCGATAACAGCTTACGTCACCATGTCCCTTAGGCCTCTAGTCTATTGTGCGCGCTCTACCTACTCTATGGTTTTCAGTGTTGATCACGTCTATTTCTCTCCTCTCTGTAGCTCTCACGTCTATTTCTCTCCTCTCTGTAGCTCTCACGTCTATTTCTCTCCTCTCTGTAGCTCTTACGTCTATTTCTCTCCTCTCGTAGCTCCCACGTCTATTTGTCTCCTCTCTGTAGCTCTTACGTCTATTTCTCTCCTCTCTGTAGCTCTACGTCTATTTCTCTCCTCTCTGTAGCTCTTACGTCTATTTCTCTCCTCTACGTAGCTCTCACGTCTATTTGTCTCCTCTCTGTAGCTCTTACGTCTATTTCTCTCCTCTGCGTAGCTCTTACCTTTATTTCTATTGCCTATGTAACTCTCACATCTATTTCTATTGCCTATGTAACTCTCACATCTATTTCTATTGCCTATGTAACTCTCACATCTATTTCTATTGTTTATGTAACTCTCACATCTATTTCTATCGCCTATGTAACTCTCACATCTATTTCTATTGCCTATGTAACTCTCACATCTATTTCTATCGCCTATGTAGCTCCCACATCTATTTCTATCGCCTATGTAGCTCCCACATCTATTTCTATCGCCTATGTAGCTCCCACATCTATTTCTATCGCCTATGTAGCTCCCACATCTATTTCTATCGCCTATGTAGCTCCCACATCTATTCCTCTGATCTGAAACTTCTAACACCCGAGACAAGCCATTTCTGCCTACACTAACTTTTTACCGTCTTCGATTCAATTCGATGTGAAATGTGTGATTCTCATGGAAAGATTTCTTCTAGATCAGCGAATATAACAATGTAGCAGTTGTTTGTTGTTGTGTGTTTTTGTGCAACATTGATTTTATTCAATTGTTTAAAAAATTATCATCATATTTCGTACTCACAGTATTTTGTAGTTCAATACAACACCTAAAGTTATTAAATACCATAATACTTATTTTGTATTAATATCTTGGTGATTCTACCGTTTTTTTTCCACCAAATTTCAATGCACTTGTATTCCATTTATCAGATTTTAGAACCAAATCAGTTTGTTATCTTTTTCTTCTTTTTTTTTTCTTTCTTTCATTTTTGTTGTTGTTTTTGTTTTTGTATTTTGTGTTACCTCCAACTTGTTGGGCTTCCGACGCAGTGATAGGAATGTAGACAAAGGCTGAAGGAAAATCGGGGAAATCCGCTGAGTTAACTCCAGTAAAATGGACTCATCCCCTGACGGTAGAATAATGGAACAATAGTGGAGCAGAGAATTCCTTCACAGATAGCAAGGGCTCCTAGTTGTCTAGGATGTTTTTAAACACATTCGTGTGAGAAAGGGACTTGAAAGTTAAAACATAGAAATAAACAATTATAGGATTCCACCCTCTTACTGCAAACAGTTTTTTTTTTTTATTTCTAAATTGGGAGATGACATTAAATGTCAAGAATTTTTCACTGTCCCATTCGCTGTCATTAATTTTTGTTTTCCTTTAAATGGGAATCAAAATAACAAATTCACTTAGGAAGTCCAAACTATTAAAAGTTTAAAACTGTACATAATAATTCAGTCCTGAAGGCTGCAGGTGATTCGCCTTGTTTTCCAGCATCTCTGATCAAATACAGAAACTGTTGGAAAGTTTGGAGAACAACCTTGCGATTTTTAGTTCACGCCAAAATCTTCGCCACCCATGGTCACCATGTGACTTCCACTTGCGGGTTTCTAATGGCTCAAGTTGTAATTCGTTCATATCTTAAATTTTTTCAAAGATCGCCGACCTGGCGTTAGACAAAAAAAAAGCCTAAAAAAATACTGCAAATGAAACTGGGGATGTTTTTGTTGGGGTTTTTTTTGTAGAAAAAATAGTGAAAGCTAGCTGTCCCAATTGTGCCTTCTTGGTTGTCTCAACCACAGAGAAAAGAAATAAAAATAAAATAAAATGATGATTGTTGATAAAAGCTCCCCTCCAATCTAAGTGACCCTTTTAGCACACAAGTAAACCAGATTTTAATTCGATTGGTCCAGAGACATCTTAGTACCTGTACATGATCTAGATCTAGAGTCAATACGCATGCGTGATCAAAGAAACTCCATCTCTGTGCTCTTACCCCGACGCTCTGTTTCCTACTGTGGTTTCAGCGCGCTCTCCTCTCGGCTTTTAGGAACAAATTAGGAGAGATCATTCTAGTCTAGATTTCATTTTATCTTTTTTCTTTCTCTCGGGCGGAGAAAAATGGGCCAAGCGAACTTACTAATTAAACTATTCTTTGTAAGAGGTCCCTTCTTGCCCAATATATTTTTCTCTTCTTTTGAAATCATATCGAAGAGACTTGTCCTCTTCTTGTCAACATACAGACGTGTCTTTGTTCGCCCCCTGGTAAAATGACCCACATTAGACCCCCCCCCCCCCCCCCTGCTGTGGAGTGACGGGCCCGGAGTGTCCAATAGATCTGCCTGACCTGCCCGGATAAAACTAGTCTGCCCCCAGAGGCTCTGCCAGGCTTGGTTGTCAGTCTCGTTTCTTGCAAACCATATACATGCCCATATACAGTACAATGTGTATTAATAAGACTAGATAGAAAAAAAAGCTGCTCTTTCAGTTTATTGAGGGTCCATTCGTCTTATATGAATTGCTTTAACAACGTTCATTTCATATCTTTTGAAAATAAAAGCCTTTCTTTTAAGATGACAGTTGATGGCGTGATGTGAAAGTGTCGCGGGTGGGAGAGAGGTTGGGGAGGGGGGGGGTCACATCAACTTGTCTACACTGTTGTAAGATACTCGTATGTAATGCTGTTGTCACCGTATGTTTTCTGTTAAGAATTTCTCCTCAGTATCGTTTTACTTTGTTCTTTGATTGGGGTCGGGTGGCTGCTTGGAAACATTAGTACCCGATCTAGACCAACAAGCGGCTTTTTATCCTGTGTGGAGTGTACGGTGGTCACGTGGGTGTTCCTCCTCAGCTGCTGGTTGAGGTTCCTGCCGCGTGTGGGGCAGAGTCTGGGTGTCCACCCGTGTTTGCCGGTGTTTGCCGAGAATTCCGTCCTCTGAACATCACGCCTCGTCCACATCGATATTCTCGCGCCATGATGATATTGTTGGTCCTCCAAAGTCGATCCATACTACCTACACTATTCAACGTTGATCTCCCTGCCTTTGGGCCTTTGTTTAAAAAATGTTGATTAAATGATTCGTTTTCGTAAAATAAGTTTCCGTCTTGTGTTCCCGCCCTCTGACCCAATTGTGGACACTGTTAGCTTACCTCACAAGGCTGGATAGGACTTGACTGTTTCCATGTGTCACAATGGGGAGACGATACCTCTCGCTACCAGCCTCAGATTGAGGTCACGCTAGGCCTGCCGGGATGTCCAGGTAATGCCCCGCTGCCCATTGTCCCCCAGCCCGTGCACGCGCTCCCCGATGCTCAGTTGGCGGCGGCGGTTTACGAGGAAACATTAGCCGCTCATTATGTTCGCGGCACAGTAAGTTGTAGCATCTGAGCGCCTCCACATCTATGCTTGACAACCAAACACGCATAGACTCAGTGTCGTCGATTCACTTGCTCGAAAAACGACACAAAAGATCGGGGCTTTTCTTTTCTTTTCCCCTTAAAGCGCACACTCCGCCTCAATCTCTCCCAGCGCTTTGCTCTTTTTAGCTGTACAAAGGCCGCTCTCAATTCCAGTCGAGCAGTTCCCTTTCAGAGCTGCCTGAGCGACAGTCGAGCCGAGCTTGCCGCCGCCTGAATGGCCGAGCTTGTCGCCGCCTGCACAGTCGAGCGGCTCTACCGGGCCGGGTTCGCGCGGGGCTTGTCCCCTCGCCTGGCCAATGGCCCGTTTCACAATCACAGTGAAATAATAGAGTATGCTTGGCCACATTCAAACAGAATAACAAAAACAAAAAAAACTACAATGCTTCAAACATGTTGTGTCAGAGCATAGGCATCGAACAAAAAAAGGCAGTGAAAAATTGCAGAGTTTGGCTGAATAATTTACAGCTACCACCGAAACTCACCCCCCCCCCCTTTTTTTTTTTTGTAAACACAGACATACACTTCTGCCCCTTTGCCTTTGTATTTCTGAACTAAATGAAATAAAAATAAACCAAGAAGGATAGAAAATGCAAAACAGATGGAATGAAGACTTTGGATCGCCAAAATGTGACCACCATTGCCTTTTTGTTTCGAGAGAGACAGAGAGAGAGAGAGAGAGAGAGAGAGAGAGAGAGAGAGAGAGAGTTATCATTCCAGATATCTGGGAAGCCGGTCCGATTTGTTGGCGCGGGGAGCCATTGTGAACTTGTCAGTCTCTCCATCGTTAAGACACTCCGAGGCAGAGCTTTACACAAAATAACTCAAAACACAAAATTTTGGAATTAAAAAAAGGTCATTACGGCACGCAAGAGCGGCCCTTAAACAGTGGAGTTTGAAAGCTACGTAGTCTAACAACTCCGAGAGTCGGCGCTTTAACAGTGGAGTTTGAAAGCTACGTAGTCTAACAACTCCGAGAGTCGGTGCTTTAACAGTGGAGTTTGAAAGCTACGTAGTCTAACAACTCCGAGAGTCGGCGCTTTAACAGTGGAGTTTGAAAGCTACGTAGTCTAACAACTCCGAGAGTCGGCGCTTTAACAGTGGAGTTTGAAAGCTACGTAGTCTAACAACTCCGAGAGTCGGCGCTTAAACAGTGGAGTTTGAAAGCTACGTAGTCTAACAACTCCGAGAGTCGGCGCGGTCTCCACACTCGGGGTAAATGACGCTGTTCCCTGGAACAAAAACTTGTGTGGATGGCGACATCTCCATCAGGGCAATTAAAACTCTGGAGTCTGTGGATCTCGCGCGCCGTAGACAGAGAGAGGGGGGGGGGGGGCGAGAAAGAGAGAGGGTTAACTATCTTAAGGGTCTATTAGTAAAATGCTTGAAAGGGTGAAGAGATTTGATAATTTTTGTCTGAGTTTTTGTTCTATCGACATTTGTAAGGCCGAGTTTCCTCAAACAATGGATTCCGGTGTGGGAACAGTGCATGGCGCCCTGCTGGGAAACAGCGTTCACGCTTACACACAGAGTTAGAGCTGGATGTCAATATCTATATCAAGACTCTCTTTTCAAATCTTTCTTTGTTCGTTTTCTTTTTCAGAAAAAAAAACGAACTAAAATGAAGTAGAAAATAATTCACCGAGTGGATGCTAAATACAAAAACACTCAAGCTGCAGACATTCGCCGCTCTCACTGGCCGCGATTTGGTTCTGGTAGAACAGAGCTATCGGCTTCTTTTTTTTTTTTTTATTTTATAGTTTCTGTTCTGTCGCTCTCTATATATCTACATAGTTAAAACTTCATTGATTTATCAGTGCAAACTATAGAATACAGTTCAGGATGTAGAAACTGTGGAAAAGCAAAACAATTGAATGAGATTTTTATACGCTTTGAGAAAGGTTACAATTTTAGCATGACCGGGCCTACGGCTGTCTGATTTTATTTCTCTAGTGTTCTACATGGTGCTAAACTTTTGAAGATGTTTGATGCTGACATCTCTTGTTAGTTGTGAAGCTGCTACTGAGGCCGGCCTGTAGCTCCCCCTGTAGCTCCCCCTGTAGCTCCCCCTGTAGCTCCCCCTGTAGCTCCCCGTGTAGCTCCACAGCTGATGCCACGTTACGCTCCGCTACCAGACTCGAGACGTGCGCCGGTACAGGGCCCTCTTGTAGCGGCGTCTTTCCTGGAAGAGCGTGACGGTGGCGCCCCCATACGGGGCAGTGAGCAGGGCAGGTCGGTGCGGCTTCAGGAAAACACATCCAGCGCTGATGGTCCAGAACGTGGGGGGAAACTACCAACATACGATACAGTGGCATGTCCTTTCTCGCATCTACCAACCTACGATACAGTGGCATGTCCTTTCTCGCATCTACCAACCTACGATACAATGGCATGTAGGAAGCTTTAGTTCCTTTCTGACATCTATCCACCTACGATACAGTGGCATGTAGAAACCTTTAGTTCCTTTCTGACATCTATCAACCTACGAATACAGTGGCATGTAGAAAGCTCTAGTTCCTTTCTCGATTGCTGCAGTAGGATTAAAGCGAGCATCCCTAACTCACTACAAAACGTGCAGGGGGGGGGGATGCGCTGCCAGTCAGGCCCCCGACCAGAAGACTGACCTCCTCAACGACGCGACACGGCCAGGACAGAGCATGGCCTGTATGTGCATGTACTACGAGACATCATCAAGATGACACCAAGACTTGCCAAGTTTGACCTGATTTCAGGACGATTCTCCTTCTCTCTGTGTGCCAGACTGGTGTGTTATGCACACAGTGGGCCCTGACCCTCCGTTTGTCTCGGTCAAAAACTTTGCCTTGATGAAAAACGTGGATACGAGTTAACTTTCTTGTTTTGTAACTGTTGAGGCTGCCTGTGTATCTGATGCTTAGTCTGCTTCTCTTGGCCTTCAGCTTTTCCACACAAGATAGTTAGGTTTTATTAATTTTAATCAGAAACATACCCAGGCCCTGTCGTGCTGGTAAAGGTAATGCTAGATTTTCCTACACACTCTGGATTGAGCTAAACATAGGCGAGTAAAAATAAATTGAAAACGTGTGCCACGGGGCAGCTAAAACTAGGATAGAAAATGATTTGGCTAAAGAGGTAGAACGTTTTGAATACAAAACGCATTGAAACAAAGTGCTTTTTGGCGGAATGTGTTGTTTTGTCCATCCCCAATCGCATGCAACGGGTTGTAGCACCACCCCCTTTCGCCACCTCGACCCAAATATATTGTCCTTCCTTTTTAATAGCGATTTCCAGTAAGTAACCTATAGATGTAGCTAGCTTTTCCTGCACACATACAAACATGCATAGCCGTCCGCATCTGGGTCAGAGCTCGCGCCCTCTAACGCTGGTGAGCTTTTCTGCTCAATGTTATTATCTAGCACTAAGCGATTTACAATCAATCTATCGATCTATCTAGTTTCTTTATATTTACAGGCAATCTATCGATCTATCTAGTTTCTTTATGATTGACAATCAATCTATCGATCTATCTAGTTTCGTTATGACTGACAAGCAACCTATCGATCTATCTAGTTTCGTTATGACTGACAATCAATCTATAGACCTATCTAGTATCTTTATGACTGACAATCAATCTATAGACCTATCTAGTATCTTTATGATTGGCAATCAATCTATCGACTTATCTAGTTTCTTTATGACTGACAAGATAGTACCTCGATACCTACCCCGCTCCGTAACGGTTTTTCTCCCAGCACTCTGCCTGTTCCAATGCACTAGCCGACCCGTTCGCACTCTGCAGGAAACGTTGCGGATGTTTTGCCAACAGCTCGCTGCCAGGACCGTGTCGTGTTTGCCCGCTCATCCAGCCCGTGCTAAAGCTATTAGCGGTCCGTGTCCCGGGACGGGCCGGGGCAAGACTGTCGGCGCAACCAGGCCTTCATCGCTTTTCAATATTCTTAGAAAAATATCGTTGGCGGGACCCGGGGTGTTAGAGTGTAGGGATGTGTGTGTGTGAGAGAGAGAGAGAGAGAGAGAGAGAGAGAGACCTTGTAGAAAAGAAGAAATAAACCTAGAGTGGCTTTGTAAACACGCTAACTAGAAGAGGATCTCTAATCTCCTGGTCCCTGTGCCTCTGTGTCTGGTCCTGACCAGCCTTAGTCTGAGACACGGGGCACGTTTTGTAGGAATAGAGAAGCCACACACTTGTCTCTGACCTGCCTTAGTCTCTGAGACACGGGGCACGTTTTGTACAAATAGAGAAGCCACACACTTTGTGTGTGGCTTCTCTATTTGTACAAAACTGCCCCGTGTCTCAAGACTAAGGCAGGTCAGGACCAAAGTGTGTGGCTTCTCTATTCCTATTTGTACAAATAGAGAAGCCACACACTTGTCTCTGACCAGCCTTAGTCTGTGAGACACGGGGCAAGTTTTGTAGGAATAGAGAAGCCACACACTTCGGTCCTGACCAGCCTTAGTCTGTGAGACACGGGGCACGTTTTGCAGGAATAGAGAAGCCACACACTTCGGTCCTTGGGGGTTCCACGGACGTCTTGGAGCCCTGACGTGTGCAATCGGCGCAGGGTTTTGTGTCGCGAATACGCCTCCAGTCTCATAGAATACAGTCATGTATCAGATGCGTGTCTCTGTCAGAATGTGTGTCAAACAAGATAATAGACAGCCGGGGAAAACACTTTCAATACTAACAATTAGGCCTACACTCCGTCGATTCATTGCGACGTGTCTTTGTATTGTTTTTCAAGGTTGATTTATCAATGATGTACATGTAATGGGTTTGATTCAATCATGTATGTGTCATGCCACTCTATTTGTTGGTTACACATTGTGTCACAACCTTCAGTGTTTTTAGATCAATCATTGTGTCACAAGTTTCAATGTTTTGTAGGTTAATCATTGTGTCACAAAGTTCAATGTTGTGTTCATCAATCATTATGTCACAACTTTCAGTGTTTTGTGTCAATGTGTCACTGCGTTCAGTGTTTTTGTGTCAAGGTGTCACTTCGTTCAGTGTTTTTGTGTCAATGTGTCACAACTTTCAGTGTTTTGTGTCAATCTGTCACAACTTTCAGTGTTTTGTGTCAATGTGTCACAACTTTCAGTGTTTTGTGTCATTGTGTTACAATTTCAGTGTTTTTGTGTCAATGTATCACAACTTTCAGTGTTTTGTGTCAATGTGTCACTACTGACCAATGTCCCCGTGCTTGCCCCTCCCACAGGTCATGGCGGCGTGAACCAGCTGGGCGGGGTGTTTGTGAACGGACGCCCCCTGCCGGACATCGTGCGCTCTAAGATCGTGGAGCTGGCCCACGCCGGCATCCGCCCCTGCGACATCTCCAGACAGCTGCGCGTGAGCCACGGCTGCGTGAGCAAGATTCTAGGACGGTGAGTACTCGCTACACATGTCTCAGATGTTTAGACTTTTGTCAGTGGAAAGTTAGATCAACAGGACTTGGCACGGGGAGCGCCCCACAAGTCCCGCTCATTAGAGGGCCGGTAGAGCAGCCACAACGTAGAAGAATAATGGAAAGGACGCTAACTCAGTATCTGGCTGAGAGTTACCCCGTCAATCTTCACTGATAATTTATTATGACAGCGGATTATCCTGTCATTTCGTAGCGAGTAGTTTGCATCAGAGTTGATTGTGGATGTTTGGATTTAACAATTGTACTGCCAGGGACCATACGAGTTTTCCTGTGATAGTGCTATACGCGTTTGGCGTCAGTGTCTCCTTGGAACTCCGCAAGCCCCGGGTATCCATTTGTCTGTTTCTTCAATGCCGGTAATAAACCCCCGTGGAACATCTAGAGATCTGTCCACGCGTCTGACCGCCACTCCCTGTGGCCGACCAATGACCCACATGACTGGACGCAAGGAACTTGTTATTTTTAGTGGGTAAATTGTTAAAGTGGAGATCGGTAATTTAATTTCAGGCTGTAATACTCCAAGCATTGAGAGACACTGGAGAGAGGGAAAGAGAGAGGGAGAGACACAGAGAGAGAGAGAGAGAGAGAGAGAGAGAGAGAGAGAGAGAATCTTCATATTTTTCCAACATCGTTTCATTTTTCACTGAATCTTATCGAACTGTTCAATCATTCTAAAAAATACAATATCAATGCTAGACCTGAACAGAAGTTGGCGTCATAGGACACAGGATCCGACTGCCGCGTCGATTGCTGCGAGAAATTTTAAATTTATTTTAAAATAATCTGAGAAATAAATGGATACAATTCCCGCTTAAAGTACACACTTTAAATATATTTTTTCTAAAACAAACTCAAATATCTGACAAAACGCTGTTGATTTAGAGTAGAGGACATTGATGTATATAATAAAATTTAAGTGTGATAATTCTACACATGGATCTTTTAAACTACTGTATATACTCTTCGTTTTTGGCCAAACCTTTTACACACAATTTTTATGATTTTACTACTCAAAGAGATAAGGAAACACCGTTACTACTAGTATAATGCATTAACTGTCTTCGGACATCATGGGCACAACATAGCCGTTACCGTGCTGACGTGCCGTAAAACAAACTCACTCACTCACTCACCCAGCTACATCTGTACCGCACTAATATGTGTATTCTTTTTACCGATACGATGGGCTTTTAATTAAGACAGCAATCTTCAGTGAGTACCAACACGGAAACCCCAAACATAGCAGCTACAATGCCCTTGGAAAGAGAGAAATCGCAAGTCAGTTAGGCACGTGCAGTGTCAGTTGACTCAATTTAAAAGTACAATCGCGCGACAGCTGGCGGCTGGACGATGCGCGGGTCTAGATCTAGACTGAGTTCAGTTCTAAAAATAACACACCCGTGTGTTTGTGGACAGTTCTTGTTTGTCAACACTCCAATTTAATGTTCTCAGCTTGCTTGAACTTCACCCCCTGTTTTGTTCCGGTTTGGAGAAGTGGATAAAAGGTACGATCGACTTGTTTAAAATTAAGCGAATATGCCGAAAGGAACAAGTGGATAGTATATTTATTTGAATTTAACAACGAAGCCATTAGTTTTCTCCGACATTCGCTGTCATTGTCATAGAAAAACAAGTTACTTTAATCACCAAGGTGTTCTATTCCTCCACACCATTGGTGTAATATAATTACTACACTGCCGACTCTTTACTGCTTTGTTCCCTGACCAAGAGTCGTACATTTCCTTCAAGTGACCTGTTCACATTCGACCTTTCTGCACAGGGGAAAACTTTAGTGCTGCCCTCAGAACCAACTTTGGACCGCTAGCTGTATCACAGTCGTTTTGTTTCATGGTAATAAATTCATCAATTTTTATTTCGTGTGAAATAGGCCTAGCGCAAACAGACAAAAGGCAGAACATTTCCAGTCATAAAGCCCATCTTACTACATGTGCGTAAAAACAAAACAAAAACAGATTTTCATGAATCTAAGTGTTATGAATTTTTGTAATATCATTGCAACTAAAACAAGTTAGAATCATAAAATTTATTTTAAAAAACTGCACTTAGTTTCAGATTGATTTTCGCTCAGCCTAAATCCTGGACATCAAATAAATTGATCTGTATCCATTGTATACACTAAGTCTTTGCCAGTGACCTACTTGTATCCCCCATCGCTCGAGGTAAGCGCTAAAATAGTATTTTAAACATATTGTGCAAACGTCTGGGAAAAAATCACACAAACAAACACCAGGGATAAAAAAATTGTCAATGACTTTCCAGTAAATGATACGGAGAGAAAATCGACACAGCTGTTCTGCTTTCCAAAGTCAGGTGGTGTTGTTTTTTGTTTTTGTTTTTTTTTTTTTGTTTGTTTTTTTTGTTATATTTAACACACACTTTTTCTAGGATCCTTATCTCTAAAATACGAAGCAATGCTACTAATACACATGGCCAAAAAATAGGAAAGGAAAACACACCAAAATAAACTAAAGTCATAAAATCAAAAGTTCAAAATGAAATATCTCTAGGAGCGTTAGAACGCGTGTAGTCGTGGAATGTAATATAAAAATCTGTATCATAACAATAATAATAATAATGATAATAATAAATAATAATAATAATAATAAATAATAATATAAAAAATGCAATAATAATATTCAGACCTAGACCCAAGCGTACATAACTGGTCCATATGACCTCTCAGGCCTAGACCTATCTCCCAGATTCCCCGTGTTTGTATCGATGACTGTTTGCCTGTTGAGATGTGCATTGTGTGCTCAAACTTCCGATGCTCTTCTCTCGCCATTGTGAACGTGTGTGGAGAGAGGCTGGGTCCTGCGACTCTAGAACCGATCACTGAGGAGCGGGCCTGCTAGGTTTCAATATGTCCCGACTTGGAGCTCTACCATTCTAATATTTACTGCAGATGTAAAACTTGGAGCTCTACCATTCTAATATTTACTGCAGACGTAAAACTTGGAGCTCTAATATTTACTGCAGACGTAAAACTTGGAGCTCTACCATTCTAATATTTACTGCAGATGTAAAACTTGGAGCTCTACCATTCTAATATTTACTGCAGACGTAAAACTTGGATCTCTACCATTCTAATATTTACTGCAGGCGTAAAACGTGGAGCTCTTCCATTCTAATATTTACTGCAGGCGTAAAACTTGGAGATCTACCATTCTAATATTTACTGCAGGGCATTTTGAACCTCGAGATGGTAAGATTATAAATGACGTCCGCATTTTGAATCTCGAGATGGTAAGATATATTTACTGCAGGCGTAAAACTTGGAGATCTACCATTCTAATATTTACTGCAGGCGTAAAACTTAGAGCCCTACCATTCTAATATTTACTGCAGATGTAAAACTTGGAGATCTACCATTCTAATATTTACTGCAGGCGTAAAACGGAGATCTACCATTCTAATATTTACTGCAGACGTAAAACTTGGAGATCTACCATCCTAATATTTACTGCAGACGTAAAACTTGGAGCTCTACCTTTCTAATATTTACTGCAGACGTAAAACTTGGAGCTCTACCATTCTAATATTTACTGCAGACGTAAAACTTGGAGCTCTACCTTTCTAATATTTACTGCAGACGTAAAACTTGTAGATCTACCATTTTAATATTTACTGCAGACGTAAAACTTGGAGCTCTACCATTCTAATATTTACTGCAGGCGTAAAACTTGGAGCTCTACCATTCTAATATTTACTGCAGGCGTAAAACTTGGAGATCTACCATTCTAATATTTACTGCAGGCGTAAAACTTGGAGATCTACCATTCTAATATTTACTGCAGGCGTAAAACTTGGAGCTCTACCATTCTAATATTTACTGCAGGCGTAAAACTTGGAGATCTACCATTCTAATATTTACTGCAGGCGTAAAACTTGGAGATCTACCATTCTAATACACTCATGTCCTGTAATAATAGAAACAATGGATGGCGAGAGGGCCGCGAGTGGTTTATTTACAATGCGTGCCTATTGCCCGTGATACTACGGCAGCTTTTTAATTTTCGGCGTTATTGCCCTAATGTATTATTTTTGGATGGTTTTCAATAGAATCAGAGGTGTATGTATATAGTTCGTGTGCATAAGTCGCGTTTACCAGTACAATGTACTTTGTTTGTAACATATAGCGCAGGGTATGTCGAGTTTGACTCAATGGTTTTGGTAGGAGAGATGCGACTTGGTGAATAGGCGGGGGTTTTAGAACCATTAGGTCACTTCACTCGCGTTGGTTGCTGTTGTAGTGGTTTGTTTGTTGGTACTGTTGCTCGTGTTCTTGTTGCTGTTGTTGTGGTCTGTTTGTAGGTACTGTTGTTCGTGTTGTTGTTGCTGTTGTTGTGGTCTGTTTGTAGGTACTGTTCCGTGCTGCTGCTGTTATGTAGACTAGTGTGTGTGTCAGCACTGTCACCGGGGGCGCGGTGGCCCAGGGGTAGAACATCGGCTTCCGACGCAAAAGGTCCCGAGTTCGAATCCTGGCTGTTGCAACCCCTACTGGTTGGGTCGGTGTCAGTATAATGTGACCGGCTGAGACAGGAGTCATGGTATCCCCACCCTGTCTCGTGTGTGGCAGCACATAAAATTGTCAGACGTCCGTCTTGGGGCCCGTCCACGATATAGCCTATAGTTGCTGATGTTGGACGTTAAAACCCAACCAACCAACAGTATGACATAACATTTAGTATAAATACTTAAACAAATTGCCATTACAACTTGAATGTGTCATCTTGTTGTTGTTGTTCACTCAGCATTCAAACTTACTCTTGTCCCATGAAACTCTAAAATTTCAAACTTCAAAATTAGATCATGATATGTTGACAGGTTTACAATTAGTAAAAGGTTGAATGTATGAACCGAGGTTTGCTGAAGCTACCAAGTTACATTGCTACTTAGGTTTGAGACAATGTTTTTGAGAATACTTTATCGAGCGCAGTGCTGCGTTCTAGAATTGTGCTCGGGTTAAACCCCGGCGGTCGCTAGTAGTTAAAATTGTTCTGTTGCGTTATCTCCTACTCTTCATGTCCGAATCACATAAAAAAGCGTCAAGTTCATACAAAACAAAACATCCCTCTAATGTTAGTTGGTCTGAACGTCGCCTCTTCCTGAAGTATGTAATGATTTTTTTTTAGATAGAAGATGGTGATTTTCAAAAGTAGGAATGTGATCCTTTATTTTCGTATGTACGTGTTGGGGAGTCTTGAGATCAATTTTGAAAAATTAATTATTACTTAAACGTAATATGTTCGGTGGATATATTGTGCATTCTTTCATTATGGAGTGCGTGGATGTATTGCTTAAATTGCCCGTTTCCGCAGAGCTAATTGTGTATTCACACATTTAATGAATTTACCAACTATGAAGGTCAAAGTAATGTAAAAACTATCCAGCGATTCATGGAAATTAAAAAAAACACTAATGGACTTGAATTTCATTTCTTGATTTTTACAATTCTTAAGTCAGTTCTCAGAGATTTCCAAATGGCTTCTACATCAGCAAGCTTTCTGTGATTTTTTGTTCTTGTACGTAGCCAATCTATGTGAAAGATTTGACATGAATACCGGCTTCGTCTACGTAAAAAATAGCCTAACTACGTCAGTTTTATAATTCCCGATCCCACATGAATACCGGCTCCATGTGTCGTCCTCAGGACTCGTGTGGCTGGACGAGCTCAACTCCTTCCCGACTGGATTGTTCATCACCAGCCAATCAAATCTGTTTCGAGGATAATAAATTTAAAAACAGCATTCACCTGACTCCACCCCAATCTCTTTCTCTCCAACCCACCCAACAAAACAGAATTTACAATTCGAAAAAAGAACAACCAAACTACCCAGGCATTTCCGCTTTATGGCCAGATTGGCTTCGTCGTGTCAGATGTGAGGCTTTGACGGGTCGGCGCTAAATTAGCGGTCTCCAGTCTTTACCGAAGTCGCTCTCTGATCGTTTGGGACGTTTGGTTGAAATCAAAATGAAGCTGGGAAGATAATAGTCGAGTCTGTGGCAGGCAGTGTTTTCGCTGCGACGTTACCTAGGGGCTCGAGGTCCGTGCTGGTTGTACAAGTCTGCGCGCCGACTTGCCGAGTGAACAGTGAACACTGCTAGATTTCCAGATCCGCCGCCTGCATCCATGCCAGTGTTAGCCAAACGCTGGGCGCGGTTCGAGGCGCGGTTCGAAGCCCGCTGTGACGCGGCTGCTGTCGCCCTGTCGCCCCGGCTGCCCGAACTAATAGGCCATCGAGGGCCGCCCGCTCCACGCCGCAAATTACCGCAACACAATGCCCCACAAAATGCTACAGAATTTGAAAAAAAGACAGAAACTCCAGCTCTCCAAGTTTCTTTAGTCTCCGTTCTCAGCGACTCCATGTTGTCAACGCGAGCAAATTTGCTGTAATTTTGTGCGCACTTATGAACAAAACAGGACTGAATCTAATTTTTTTTAACGTATTCCACCTCCACCCTCCCCATAGTCTTTCAATCACGATCCCTCTCCCTCCCTCACTCTCCCCGAAACAAAAAGAGTCCTCAATCACTCTCCCTCCCTCCCTCACTCTCCCCGAAACAAAAAGAGGAAACCGTGTGAAGAGGGTAGAAGAGTGACTCCGTGAATGGAGAGGAGGGAGGAAGGAGAGCAAAGGTAGAAGAGTGACTCCGTGAATGGAGAGGAGGGAGGAAGGAGAGCAAAGGTAGAAAAAGTATAAGGGCGGATTCCGTGAACTGTTATCAAGTTTACAATGTTATCTCGATTAGATTGAGATATCGGTAATCTTAATCCAATGATTTGTTGATAATGTATGAATATTCGAATAGATAGGGCTGCATGAACGATACTGAAGAGTACAAAGAGAGGACGATACGAATATTATAAGATCAGTTTTTACACATATCGATAAATACATGTATCACTCAAATCATGGAAACTAGTTCCTTATGGGTTTTGTCGTAATTAGAAATAGAAATATGTGATATAGAAACAAACTGCATGTATTAACATAAAAACACATGTAATAATAATAATAATAATAACAATAATAATAATGTATGTTTCACAGACGTAGCAAAACTCAAATGCCAAACATTTCCCTTACGACCTGGCTATGACAAACGAGATTCTACAAAGCATCGCGAGAAGAGTTGGATCTGAGAGATCTTTCCTGCCCATGCCTATCACAGGACCTCAAGTATTTCTAACGACACTTCAACAGGACAGAAAAAGAGTAATGGTGGCAAGACTGGCCCGCAGCTGGTCTTAACATGCGCCAACACGACTTGTAATATGCAGATTTCTAACACTTTAATACCATCCTGGTACATGTGTTTTTATGTTAATACATGCAGTTTGTTTCTATATCACATACGAGCGTATTTCTATTTCTAATTACGACAAAACCCATAAGGAACTAGTTTCCATGATTTGAGTGATACATGTATTTATCGATATGTGTAAAAACTGATCTTATAATATTCGTATCGTCCTCTCTTTGTACTCTTCAGTATCGTTCATGCAGTCTATCTATTCGAATATTCATACATTATCAACAAATCATTGGATTAAGATTACCGATATCTCAATCTAATCGAGATAACATTGTAAACTTGATAACAGTTCACGGAATCCACCCTTATACTTTTTCTACCTTTGCTCTCCTTCCTCCCTCCTCTCCATTCACGGAGTCACTCTTCTACCTTTGCTCTCCTTCCTCCCTCCTCTCCATTCACGGAGTCACTCTTCTACCTTTGCTCTCCTTCCTCCCTCCTCTCCATTCACGGAGTCACTCTTCTACCTTTGCTCTCCTTCCTCCTTCCTCTCCATTCACGGAGTCACTCTTCTCCCTTTGCTCTCCTTCCTCCCTCCTCTCCATTCACGTAACGCATGATGGAGTAACTTTGTGTGGTGAATTTCACATTACAGTCTCGCACATCGCAAGAAGCGCCCACAGAAAATTCTTCGGAGAGCGGACTTCGGGAGGGAAAGAATGCGCTGCATCTTTAATGCCCATGGTTGTTTGTTCGATAATCAAAACGTTAGATTCAACGAGCCCGATAATACTTTAAGGATGGTCACAGAACATGATAAATTTAAATTTTAAATTCTAAAATGCGCCTGGGCTCTTTCTCTAAAAAAACAACAACAACGTACACAACATCACGTGAAGTTGTAACAATTTGCTGATTGGGCTAGAGCATAGATAAACCTTTTTGCTAGAGTCGACTTACAAGCATCACGTGACTCTTGTACTTTGCGTGTAGGCTAACACGCAACAAATGCAGATATATAGTATATATAATTATATAGATGCAGTTAGGTAGACCATTCCCCGGTCTAGAACCCACGCACAAGACACTCATGCAAGACACAGACTCGGCTGCATCAGGCAATCAACTACAAACAAATCTAGAACTTGCTAGTTTTTCAGTGACCCTCAAAACACATTTCCTCTCGTTGGGTATGCTCTATGTAAAGTAAGAATAATTATTGTGCACTAGACAAGAACAAGTATCCCTCTTGTATAAAAAATGTCATCTTTCTCAGCGCCCCAGGTACGACGAGAAGTTTTTGATCACCCAATCACTCAACAGCAACGAAACGGACAATAAGCTTAAACATCCAATACAGATAGACCAACCTCATTACATCTCCACAGACCCCCCCCGCACCCCCCCCCCCCCCCACCACCACCACCACACACACTAAACAAGCATGACAGTTTACCGTCGTATGTAAATAAACATAATGCGAATTAATTCTACGGATCACAGATGGGGGCTCGTGTAACACATGACGCCATTAGAAATTATTCTTACTTTACATAGAGCATACCCAACGAGAGGAAATGTGTTTTGAGGGTCACTGAAAAACTAGCAAGTTCTAGATTTGTTTGTAGTTGATTGCCTGATGCAGCCGAGTCTGTGTCTTGCATGAGTGTCTTGTGCGTGGGTTCTAGACCGGGGAATGGTCTACCTAACTGCATCTATATAATTATATATACTATATATCTGCATTTGTTGCGTGTTAGCCTACACGCAAAGTACAAGAGTCACGTGATGCTTGTAAGTCGACTCTAGCAAAAAGGTTTATCTATGCTCTAGCCCAATCAGCAAATTGTTACAACTTCACGTGATGTTGTGTACGTTGTTGTTGTTTTTTTAGAGAAAGAGCCCAGGCGCATTTTAGAATTTAAAATTTAAATTTATCATGTTCTGTGACCATCCTTAAAGTATTATCGGGCTCGTTGAATCTAACGTTTTGATTATCGAACAAACAACCATGGGCATTAAAGATGCAGCGCATTCTTTCCCTCCCAAAGTCCGCTCTCCGAAGAATTTTCTGTGGGCGCTTCTTGCGATGTACAAGACTGTAATGTGAAATTCACCACACAAAGTTACTCCATCATGCGTTAAGAGATTAAGATCTACCCCTCCCCAGAAGCCTCGAGCCCCCCTCTGCTCATGTTACGTACTTTGAGGTGTTTTCATTTCTAATTCTGTCGCCGCAGACCTGGTGTTTGGATCTCCTTCCTCTGAGAGCGACCGGCGCAGAACTTATGAATATTACACGCTTGGAAGCAAATTGTAGTTCTGATTTAGAACTGCCTCTTTATTAACTACAAACAAAACAGGGTTGTGATTTTTTATTTTAGTTAGTGCAACATTTTATTGCGAAACCGAATAAAAGATGATAATAGACAACATTTGTAAGCACCGGTTTCTTACAGAATTGCCCGGATCCTGTTTATATGTATCGTGCTTTTAGAAGGTTTTGATCTGGCGGTATGTTCTGTTGTATTCGCAGAAAATATTACTTAATTTCTCTAAACGGTCTACAAAAATAATGCAGAAGCATGGCAAACAGTTAAAAGTTGTTTGTTTGTTTGTTTTTTTGTTGTTGTTTTTTTGGTTTGGTACCTCTTTATTTTTGTAATTTTTTCTTTTTCAAATTAATGTACTATTTGACTCAATGGCGGGAACGGCTGGTCCTGAAAGTACTATAGAAGTCTTTGGCCTATTTTTGTATTACTTAAGCGTCAGACAAACTTAGGGGGGCACGGTAGCCCTGGGGTGGAACACCAGCTTGCGTCCCAAAAGGTCCGTGGTTCGAGCCCTGGCGATTTCGCTCCCCACTGGTTGGTTCGGTATCGTTTTAACGTGATTGGCTTAGACGGAGCTAATGGTATCCCCGCCAAGTTTCGTGTGTGGCAGCATATAAAATTGTCAGACGTCAGTCTTGGGGCTCATTCCATAATATAGCTTATATAGTGCTGATGTTGGGCGTTAAACCAACTTAACTTCTCAGCTCAGCCAAACTTAATTTAATTAAAGTTCAGATAAAAAGATTCCAGTGGCCGTCTGTGGTAGACAGGAACTACAGAATTGTATTCGGTTCATATCCTTCCCACTGCAAAGCTTGGAGTGCTTCCCACTTTTTGTGCCTTAAACTTGTTAGTTTTTTTTCTCTCTAACCTACAAACACGGTTCTGTTTTGTTGTTGTTGTTGTTTTTTTACGCACCGCACCAAATAAAATTGTGCGCTTCTCCAGTTCTGTGCAGCAAATCAAGGACCCTGACTACAGAGAGCAACCACATTTAGTCGCTCAATTTACCTTGTATTAACCAGAGCTAAAGTTTTCTTTAGTCCCGGTTAGAGTGGGTAAAAAGACAGCAAAGTCTGATGCCTAAATTTACTTTGATTTTGTACTTAGTGATTGGACAAAAAGCTTATCCCGTTAGAGAGTGTGGCCGCCCCCAGAGTGGCCCCGAGTGGCCCGATGTGGTCCAGAGTGGCCTGATGTGGCCCCGAGTTGGCCACTAACGAGCTGTCTGTCTGTGCTTAGCGGCCCAGCCCCGCACCCAGCCCAGACCTGAAGGCTTGTGTTAGACCTGAAGGCTTGTGTCTGGCCTGATCCCGGCTTGTCGTCAGGGCTGCTTAAGTGCGGCCGGGCAGG
>RQTK01001072.1:134599-147272 GCA_003991915.1 Elysia chlorotica
TAACAATAAATACAGAGCCGGGGGTCAAATAAATAACAACAAATACAAATCGGGAAGGGGGGAGGGGGTAAATAACAACAAATACAAAAAACTTTATGACTTTGATCATTATGAACATTAATCTTTTTTTGGTAAACTGGTAGGCTAAATGCAGTCTATGTTTTAAAATGTCCAACCAAGTAAAATTACAGTTGCATCGTGACAACAGCCGACATAGAAAGAGCAAATCGCACTAGGGTCATCTGATCTTGTTTAAAAACTTTTTCATACTCAGTCTTGAGCTTTTCAATGAGCTTTTCATCGAGGTGTCTGGAAGTGAAACTCTCCCTCTCATTCTGTAACCGTGGCCCATAAACCAGGTCCGCCTTGAGACGTCCATACTCGCGTCCCGCCCCGCCATCTGGTACGTCATGCGGGGCCGGTCTCAGCCCACGGCCCGCTACTCGATAACGTCCACTCGAGCTCGGGGCCCTAACGAGCATTAAAATATTCATCACTCGAGGCGGACATCAATTTGGGAGCACATGAGCACCAATCTGAGTGAGCGTCAAACGGCTCTGAGCATGATATGGATGAGTTTTGCTCCCTTCAAGCCTGTTCCCCTAACTAGCTTTGAACTGGGGACTTGGGGGGTGAGAGGCTTGCGGGCTGACCGCCACCCCTGGGACCTGTCCTCCGTCGCGAGGCGAGACGTGATCACGAGCTCCCGTCTTGTTAACGCATCGCCGCCAATTAATCGCGCTACCCTCATGTTGGCCGACCCTGACAGCCGAGTTACGGCAGCCCCCGTCACGGCCCTGGGTTAGGCTTTGATCGAGGCAGAAGTCGCCAGCACCGCATTGTCTTCATCTCATTGTACACAGCCTAATTTATCACCACGCTGGGATAGCGGCTGGAAGATGTTTGTGGGCTGGCAGTGCTCGTCACTGTCTTTACCCGCTCCATGTATGATTTCATTGATTGATCTTTAACACCCACTGTTTGTTTACCATCCTTGTATCTGTTTTCCTTTCTTCATACTTTTTCTGTGTCTTTAATTCTCTCCAAACGGTTTGAAAATCACATAATTTAGATTCTACCAGTTTGTTGCATCTCAATATCTCTCTTGTATCCGTTACATTAATTTGGGAATCCTTGTTACATGTAATCCGCTTTGAAACCTCCCCCGGGGACTCGAGTGGGCCCATCACTTGTGGTCAGTGTAGCGAGCCTGATGACCTGGAGGGGGGAAAACTGGGCGTGGCCAATCAGTGCCGCAATCTGTCCCTCGCCTGGACACCGCTAACAACAACCTCCGTCTTGCAGACACCGCTAACATCAACCTCCGTCCCTCACACAGCTAACATCAACCTCCGTCTTGTAGACACCGCTAACATCAACCTCCGTCTTGCAGACACCGCTAACATCAACCTCCGTCTTGTAGACACCGCTAACATCAACCTCCGTCTTGCAGACACCGCTAACATCAACCTCCGTCTTGTAGACACCGCTAACATCAACCTCCGTCTTGCAGACACCGCTAACATCAACACCAGTCTTGCAGACACCGCTAACATCAACCTCCGTCTTGCAGACACCGCTAACAACAACCTCCGTCTTGTAGACACCGCTAACATCAACCTCCGTCTTGCAGACACCGCTAACATCAACCTCAGTCTTACCGCTAACATCAACCTCTGTCCCTCACACAGAAGCATAAACAAGTATTGATGTTTGATTGAATTTTCATTAACAAAAACTCGAGCCTCGAAATCTGAGTCTCTTTTCTGCAGCTTGAAAGTATTCTTTTAACAAGGTGTGTTTTAAATTGCACCTAGATGGTTATGTATTGCCTACATTTGTATTCGGTAGCGTAGTATGTGGTCACTTCCGTTTGTAAAATGACCACTCTCCATTCTCAAATATATGTCGTTACAATCGTTCATTGTACAAGAGACATGACGGACTGGTAGATTCTGTGTGGTTTGACATGTTTAACTCGAAACCCTATTGAACGCCATTCATCGTACATTGTACAGTCATCCTTATCATAGTGGTCACTGGCTTTAACTTGTGGTTTAAAAAACATCCTCATCATCATCATTATCATTATAATAATCATCATCATCAACATCATCATCATCATCATCATCATCATCATCATCATCATCATCATCATCATCATCATCATCATGGTACCAATACATGACTAAAAGTCACCAAGAACATCAACTTTGACGGCGTTGTTCAAGAGTCATATAAGGATTTTCTTTAGAAAAGTATGCGCATCTCGATAGGAAACCTTTATTCGGGTTCTTGAAATTCAAATTGTTACTGCGTAGATGAACTTTTGCGTTTTTCCTTACGTTGAAATACATCGTGAAGACGGAAACCTCCAAATATTAAACTGTACTTATTTCGGGTCTTAAAATCCGAGACTTATCAGACTAATAAATAAATATGTTTATACATTAAATTATATATGTGTATTTTTTATTTATTTCTTTTTTTTTTTAAATATTGGGACGAAAAAAATAGTAAGATGGCGTTTATTCTTTGTTAAGGCAAGACTTTGTGGTGACAGGAGATGTCTTGACACTCATTGTTGCGACATAACAGTACAATGTACTCAATGCGTAAATAACACCGCGTAGTGAGGGGTTATAATAAAAACCCAATAATAACACTTGGAATTGGTTTTAAAATCTCGTTTACTGATAATGATCTTCATATAACTATTGCAGAGGGATGTTTAAAAAAATACGTTTTCCTTTTTTTTTATAGTCCTGCCCAAAGAGAGAAAGGGGAGCTATTTGGAAAGGGAAAGTTCCAAGTAATTGTTATTGACTCGCTACTCGCCCTAATTAATGAAGAAGGGAAAAACTGTGGGACGTGTGTGAGAGAGAGAGAGAGAGAGAGAGAGAGAGAGAAGAGAGAGAGAGAGAGAGAGAGAGAGAGAGAGAGAGAGAGAGAGAGAGAGAGAGAGAGAGAGAGAGAGAGAGAGAGAGAGAGAGAGAGAGAGAGAGTTGAGCAATTATCTCTAGCAATAATCAAACTTAACGTCCCAGCTTTGAAATATTTGAAATCAATTGATGGAATAAACCTCAACCACATTTCTCAGAATGGGGAACAATCAAATCAAACCTCAACCACATTTCTCAGAATGGGGAACCATCAAAATAAATCTCAACCACATTTCTCAGAATGGAGGACGATCAAAATTAATCTCAACCACATTTCTCAGAATGGAGGACGATCAGAATAAATCTGAACCACATTCCTCAGAATGGAGGACGATCAGAATAAATCTGAACCACATTCCTCAGAATGGGGAACCATGAAATCAAATCTCACGTACATATACCGTCTTGAGAAGGGTGGACAACCCACTGAAGATCTTGCGTTACCGTGTCCATGGTGAAGACCGAGACGCTGAGCTGGGTGATCTTCGGCCATTCCAACCCAAACAGCCACCAAAGTGAACACATTATTAAAGTTTTACCAATCATTAGATCCGCTCTTTGGCGTCAGACTGGCGTCCAATTCGATATCACGTAATGATCCATGTTTTAAACTAGTAGGACAATGGCATGTCGTTGTCGTTGCTGGTGTTTCTGTTGTCGTTGTTGTTGCTGTTGTTGTTGTTGCTGTTTTTGCTGAATTTGTTGTTGTTATTGTTGTTGTTGTTTTTATTGACTTCCTATTTAATGGGTTCACGATTGAGGCGCATGCACTTGTCTCCCCTTGTTGACGCCATGTTGTTGTTGTTGTTGTTGTTGTTGTTTTTTGTTGTTGTTTTGTTGTTTTGTTGTTTTGTTTTGTTGTTGTTGTTGTTGTTGTTGTTGTTGTTGTTGTTGTTGTTGTTGTGTGTTGTTGTTGTTCATGCCTTCTGGTTTTGTGAATGGCCAAGCCCAGGGCAGTGTACACAGTTTGACCGGAGACCGATGACTGTGAGTGTGGAGGTCTTGGTCGCTTTGGCTCTCCTAGCGATGTACTAGGAATATGGCAATACTCTAACTCTACAACGAACAAGCATGAATGTAGATGTAGGATTTGACGCACCGTGGTCTCTGTAGCCAACTTGGACCACTGCTCCAATATAGACCACTGCTCCAACATAGACCACTGCTCCAACATAGACCACTGCTCCAATATAGACCACTGCTCCAATATAGACCACTGCTCCAATATAGACCACTGCTCCAATATAGACCACTGCTCCAATATAGACCACTGCTCCAATATAGACCACTGCTCCAATATAGACCACTGCTCCAATATAGACCACTGCTCCAATATAGACCACTGCTCCAATATAGACCACTTCTCCAATATAGACCACTGCTCCAACATATCTCAGAATTCATGTTTTGATTAGTATTCAGCAAGACACGAAATGCAGGGAATGTATTAATATATATACATGTATTTATTTCATGTGGGCAAAAGTCCAGCGATCTTATTACTATCGTGTGATTCTATTTAACATTAAAGTTATTAATAATGTTGACAGGCTGTCTGTGATTTCAATTCATGGGTTTGTGTGGTAGCGGAGACTTGAACATTTTTCCCCAATGAAGTGCCAAGTGCTGCAGATCTTGCTACTGCTTTCTCTTCTCGTAGTAACTTAGTACCTGTACTATTATTTCCAAACTGTGTGAGTAACTCTGTTCCCGCCTGCTCGAATACAATGTTCTCACTTTGGGTAGTAAGTACAACGGGGCTATCAGCTTAGACCCCGAACTAAGTAGGGGTATCTTCAATACAGTATTAGCTTAGACCCCGAACTAAGTAAAGGTAGTTTGTACTACAGTATCAGCTTAGACCCCGAACTAAGTAAGGGTAGTTTTTACTACAGTATCAGATTAGACCCCGAACTAAGGAAGGGTATCTTTAATTCAGTATCAGCTTAGACCCCGGACTAAGTAAAGGTAGTTTTTACACACATCATGCCGCATGCGAGATAAAGAACTTGCCATAGAGACTCAGAGAGTAAGACATCAAAAAAGAAATGAAGGCTCTTCTGCCCCCCCCCCTCTCCTGCCCCTCTCTCTCCATGATCTGATATGTTGTTTAGTTCCTGCCCCCCCCCCTCTCTCTCCATGATCTGATATGTTGTTTAGTTCCTGCCCCCCCCCCTCTCTCTCCATGATCTGATATGTTGTTTAGTGTTTAGTCTGTGGGCCCGCGTGGTGTAGCCGCGCCCAGCATGGGTGTTAGAACGGTACATTAGGTCAGAAAGCAAAACTCATTAAGTACTTCTGGCCAGCTTGCTTGTCCTCGTGGCTGGCTGGGTGCTCACGCGCGCGTGCTCGACACGCTTCGCCGACTCTTCTAGACCGTGAGTTCTTTACAAGGACACCGAAAACTTTAAGCTGCATCCCCCCCCCCAACCCCCTCCCTCCTCTGTTACTGAGCCCCTTTAATTGGGACTTTTTTCTGTTTTGCCCGAGCTGTCGAATGAATGACACTGTCCTTTATGTGGCTTGTCGCTCCTCCTCCTCCTCCTCCTCCTCCTCCTCCTTGTTTTGTTGGTGTTCCGCAACATGGCTGCGCATGGTCAAGGATTGTCCGTCCCACTCCAGCGCTAATGAGTGACCATCTGTGGCGCCCTGCCTGGATTAACGACCAGCAAATTACTGCCGCCCAAAGGAGCATCCGAGCATCCATCTCCTGCGCCGTTATTGAAACTCCCCAACCAATCAGCTTTTTTTTTTTTTTTTTTTTTTTTTTGGGGGGGGGGGGTTTTTATTTTTTTTTTTTGTTTTTTTTTCTTTTTGGGGGGGAGGGGTTATACTCTGTTCTACTTCTCAGTGTCTTCCTTTGTGCTAGTCCAATATTAATTTTTGTATTGTTAACTTCGGCCTTCCAATCATAACGATTCTTGCCATTTCTGGCTACAGAAGAGCAGGCCAACAACTATAGAGGCGTCAACAGACGGGGCTAGACCCAGGGACCAAAAAATGATGCTAGCGACTGAGGGTTAGGTGAAGAAAAATTAAAATGCAGCAAAACTTTACCCAGACAGATAAGACACATGGATTAATACACATTAATTTTAGACTGATGACATGGACGGGATCGAACCCGCACCTTCTACTCGGTACCCATTTACCTTGCCAAGGAGAAGACCACTGTGCTCTACCACTATGCCAACGGCTTTCACAAAAATTAACAATTTTGTCAGAGGGTTTTACACACGGCTTGCCTGACTAAGAAATCGTACTTTTCTGAGTTAGACCTGTCCAAGTGTATTATTACAGAACGTAAACAAACTAGTTTCTCTATAGGATCCCTAAGGATTCAAGTTAGTCAGAATAAATAATAGAATTATGATACAGAAGAGCAGTCCAACAACTATAGAGGCTTTAACAAACGGACCTAAAACTAGGATCCAAAACATTGGTAACTGAGGGGGTAAGGTGGACATGGATGAGAAGGGGCAGCCACAAACCTAGATCTAGGTCTACCCTGACTCGGACAGATTAGCAGTACGTGTACAATGCAGTAGTATGGTGAAAGTTTTGTTGTCCACAGTGGTCCAACAATTGGGAATGATATTCCTCTTGCAATCCAAAGGTCATAGACAGTGACACGTTTGAAGGAAATGTTGAAGACATATTTGTTTTAATGCTATTTCTAGTCTTGCATTTTCTTCTTGCGTAAAGCCCACAGAGGCCCTAAGGGAGCTGATATGTGCATTAAAAATGTCATTTAATACTAACATTATCATTATTATAATAGTGGTAGTAGTAGTCATATTAGTATTAGTAATGGTGGTGGTGGTAGTAGTGGTAGTCGTAGCTCTTCTTCTTCTTCTTCTTCTTCTTCTTCTTCTTCTTCTTCTTCTTCTTCTTCTTCTTCTTCTTCTTCTCGCGCGAAATGGTTCGAACCCTGGCGATTTCGCCGCCTATTGGCTAAGACAGGTCATGGTAGCCCCGCCCTGTCTCGTGTGTGGCAGCACATAAAATTGTCAGACGTCAGTCTTGGGACCGGTCCTGTTATTTCAAATATCTCACGACTGCAACCTGCAATTTGGTTGAGTTGATGTTGAGAAGGGAGCAACGGTGGAGGGGGAAAAGTTACAGATCCCCATACACAACTTTCCCATTAAAATAATTTAACCTACTTTCCGAAACCCGGGGGTGATTTAACTTTCTACTGAGATTACCACAGTCACCGGGAGACGATTCGCCCACAGAGGGGGGTCCCTGCCTAACGGCCGCCTGATCCCCGCCTGATCCCCGCCTGATCCCCGCTTGATCCCCGCCCATCGCCAGGCTGAGAGAGTCGGGAGAACTGGGAGAGACGGGAGAGCCGGGAGAGCCGGGAGAGCCGGGAGAACTGGGAGAACTGGGAGAGGTTCCTTAATGGCGGCTCCCCCGGCGGGGAGAACTGGACTCACACTGGGAGACTGATTGGCTCCTTTCAGGTGGGCCGGCCTGGCTGGGACTGATGGTCTCGCCTCGGACACTGATGGATGGCCGGTCTGACGGGGATAGAGAGGTGACCATAGAGAGGTGACCATAGAGAGGTGACCATAGAGAGGTGACCATAGAGAGGTGACCATAGCGGGGGACAGAGAGCAGGTAGGCCGGACACAAGTTGGATGATTGCGGGGCTACAGGAGGGATCGAGAACGGGTCGTTTGGATAAAATGCCGGCGTAATTTGTTGGTGAGGACAGCAGGTGCTGATACCTGGGCTTTACGACGTGAGAGATGGCGATACAGAACACAGAGACAGACACAGAGACAGACTAACACTAAGTTATATGGTCTTTAAAAAATAACATGAATGTGCTCCTTGTAACAAAATAAATCACAGTTCTGCTCAGGTAAAAAAAATTTTAATAATTTTTCTTCCAATCTCTCCCATGAGGTTTTGGTGAGACCAGAGCCTAACACTCTTAGAACCAGACATAACCCGCCGCTGTGAAACCAAGGTTAAGGAAGGGAGATAACTATACACAGGGAAAAACACTAGACACAGAAATAAAAGCTACACATCAAAGCAAAAACACAAACAAAATGATTGAAATCACACACAAAAGCAGCGTAGTATGAAAACTGGATTTAAGAGTTTAAAACAAGACATCAAATTTTATAAGGAGAGAAAAAAGGCAATAATTTCTCCTGAGAAAGGGACACAACTTGAGTTTTGTGGATAAACTTGGGCGGTCACGTGACTACATGAGCACTTACTGCTGCTTTCTCTAATCAATGAATACAGTGCTTCGATTTGCACCCAAAACTTAAAACTCCAGTAGTTTTCTTTCCTCCACTAAAATCCACCGCTACACACAGAAGTTCTAACTGTTACTAGTTACTTCACTTGTAGCAGTCACATATGTGCTGGCTTTAAACTTGTTGTACATACAAGTCACATAATTATGTGCTAACTTTAAATCTGTATTAGTCACGGGTATGTTTACCAAACCTTAAGAATTCTCACTATTACTAAGTACCAGTTTATTTATGTTGCCGCCTAAGTGCACCAGTTTCGTTTTCCTATTGATATCAATTTGAACATTTGCCGTTAGATCGAAGATCCAACATTGAACGTATTTAAAGGTATGCCAGGAAACTGCGGTATCTTACAAACTCCCACGTTGGATGGTTGTCCTGATCTCAGAGTTTATTGTCCTATTCTCTGGGCATGCACTAAGTACTTGGAGCACCCACAGCTTAGAGAGCCAGGCTTGAAGCCCCTGTCATCGCGACAAGACCCATGGATGGGGGCCCAGCTCCGTGATAACGCACCCCCTGGGGCGACCCGCGCGGATCCAGGAATTACTCGCCCCATGGCGCGCGGTTAGATCTAGATCAAATTATGAGCGGTTTATTCTCCGCGCTGGTGCCGTTGTTTGTGTAGCCCTGTGGGCCAATTGTCATTTGATAGCAATGTAAATAGAATCAAGCGCTTTATGCCTTTTTTGTGAGTGTTTAGTTTCAACCAAAGCTTGGATGGGTACATTCCTCTTGAAATGTGAAATGAGAGCAGATACAGTTAATCTTTTTTGGATTGTGTCTTTCTTTCCTTCCACTGTTTGTGGTTTATTTTCTTTTACTTGTTTTCTTTATTAAAAAATGGTCCATTCAGCACTCAGTGATGAACTGGTTGAGACGCCCTCTGCTTTGTGTTGACGTCCTCCACTGTTAAATGTTGATAAAAAAAAAATGTTACCAGTCGTCTGTGAACCGAATTTTCCGAGTGGTCTTTTGACAGTTTCTATTGAAGTCAGACGTTGGGCACATACATCACTTTTCCACACAGGAACTACAGTTTGTGTTTGCCGACAATATTACAGGGAGAGGGAACAGATCAATGGAATCGAAATTTTTGTTTTTATTGAACATCAACAAAAAAGCGCCATGTACTTACTAATTTATTGCCTTAAAACCTGTATAAAAATCGTCGCCACTTGAGACAATATTCTCGTTTTCCTCCTGTGTTAATCTGCAGGCGCCCACCAACGCCAATTATGTGTAAGTGTGTCTATGAAATAGTTTTGTGCAGTTGTTTAAGGTTTGACCATAATGATGTAAAACTACATAATTCAATCAATTCAATCCTCGCTCCGATCTAGGCGCAGTTCTGGACAGAATGATCCAGGTTGTTTGAGTAGGGTTCCTTTCCTTCTCAACCATGCGTGTAATGTGTCTAGAGCCCTACCTGCCCGGGCCGTGGTAAGTCAAAGTAACGCACAAAACTATTTCATAGACACACTTACACATAATTGGCGTTGGTGGGCGCCTGCAGATTAACACAGGAGGAAAACGAGAATATTGTCTCAAGTGGCGACGATTTTTATACAGGTTTTAAGGCAATAAATTAGTAAGTACATGGCGCTTTTTTGTTGATGTTCAATAAAAACAAAAATTTCGATTCCATTGATCTGTTCCCTCTCCCTGTAATATTGTCGGCAAACACAAACTGTAGTTCCTGTGTGATTATTGTTATTGTTATTGTTATTGTTATTGTTATCAATAATAATAATAATAATAATAATAATAATAATAATAATAATAATACGTACTACATGTAGTTGTACATGTACTGCCACATGTCTATTTATACCAATTTTTTTTTTAGTTTTGCCGTTGTTCTTGTTTTACTTTTATAACTGGCACATGCAGCTCATGGCAAACAGTAGTAAGCTTAGTACATTACTCTGTACTTTTCGGCTGATGAAAGCGGAGGAGCCGGCTATTGATTACACGGCAGGTCTGAAGTGAGTACATGTCCCAGGTTTCAGGCTGTGGCTGGGTGTAGGTCTCATTAATTAGGTCAGTGCTGGCGAGGAGTCTCTCTGAGCGGGTCTATTGTGCTAAGCATCAGTTGCTGGTTGATTGTACTTCAACCCACCACTGACATGCGCCGCTATGCGTTGTTTAGAGGATTGATATGTCATCTCCAAACCGCACTCACTCACGGAGGGGGTCAATCGCTGTGCATCCGAACCATGCGACGAGCGACGTGTGTCCACTGAGCTTGCTGTTTCTAAACCTGCACCAAACCAGGGGGGGGGCTCCCGCGGCTATAGGTTGGTTTTTCCACAACCTGCCGCTAGCGGGGGGGGGGGGGGGGGTCGGCACGTCAGCACAGTAAGGGTTTTCATTGGCTCTAAAACAGGGTGAGTCAAAATGACGGCGAGTAGCGGGTCAGGCTTGTTTGTTTGTTTGTTTGATCTATGTGTATGCACGTAAGGAATTCGTGAAGTCAGGGTCTGTGCTCACATGTCCGCGTAAGGAATTCGTGAAGTCAGGGTCTGTGCTCACATGTCCGCGCAGCTGGGATGCACGCACGGGAGTAGACGGCGAGAAATGCTGGAAATATATGTTATAAAAATAAGGGGGGGGGGGGCAGTATGAGGATGCGCTCACACGGACACGTCAGAAATGAATTGAGAGATCTCTGTCAGCCGGACCAGCAGCAGGTACTTGATGTATGCACCACTGCCCGTACTCCAACATGGAGGACTGTAGCTCTCTGTGGCCGAGATCTATTGTGTGACCCTGATCGAGGACACGATTATCTCTGTTTCTGACTGAGCCGCGCTCTCTGGCCCTGGCAATAAACACAGTCGTGTGTGTGTATGTGTGTGTGTTAGGAGAGTACTCTAAAAGTGGACACTCGTGGTTGAAGAGAAATGAAATTAGTGTTGCCCATAGTTCCACTGCATGTTGCGTCGGTTTTGTTTTGTGTTTGCCTTTGGGTGGAGAGAGTGCAACACAAACGAATTTTTAATCAAGTATCAAGTTTAGTGGACTGATTTAGAAATTGAAGCTGCTTTCATGAGCATCACCGCCCTGCTCTGTACGGTAAACCATCTCTTCACTTGATAGCACTAGTTGGCTCAGTATGGTAAACCATCTCTTCACTTGCACCACAGATGTCTTTTTAAAACACTAGATGGCTCAGTACGGTAAACCATCACTTCACTTGCACCACAGATGTCTTTTTAAAACACTAGATGGCTCAGTACGGTAAACCATCTCTTCACTTGCACCACAGATATCTATTGATAACACTAGATGGCTCAGTACGGTAAACCATCTCTTCACTTACACCGATCAAGTGAGGCTGAAATTAGTTTCGCCCTTTAAAACATGACCCACTGAGCCAAAAAGAGATGGCTGTTATTCTCATCAGTTTTGGAAGAAACGGTGCTTTTTTTATTTACCTGGGTAAAAGATTTGTTTGTTTTTGTATGTTTTTCATGTTATAATGATTGAGTTTGGATTTCTTGTATTTTTCACATACTTTTTCCCTGCGTGTGTATTTCTAAAGCTTTAATTTTGATTACGTTTATTACGAAAATGGTCTTTTCTTGAAATGAAAATGGCCCATTAAGTTTTGAAATAGGCTGTAGTCCTATGCACGCACCTGCGATAATCTTCCAATCTTACCATGTAGCCTGTTACATGTTAGGGCAATCTTGGGCGCATAAACACACCCAGAATTAATTTTTCTTAAAGAAAAGAGAAAAACAAAAGAAAAGAAAGCAAGCACCCCTAATGAGTTTTCGTGTGTCTCGACACCTGGGATGCAGGGGCCACTGCTGTACGGTGCCACGGGGGTTACAGGGTGCGCAGTGGGGGCGGCGACGCTCGTAAAACGGCCGGAGCGTTCCCCTCCATAAACCACAACTCCCGGCAACAACAGCAGCGATAAAACACAACTACCGGCAACAACAGCAGCGATGGCAGAGCTAATGGGCTGGGGCTCGGCGCGGTAAACAGCGAGCCAGTGCGATACAGTGCGACCCAGTGCGACTCTGGCCCGTCCTTTGAAGCAGCCTAGCGACAGGAACCTGGCCGATCTTATCTGGCGACCCGCGCCAGCTCCGCACACAATTCCAAATGGAGCCACAAAAACTGGCGGCCCTGGCTAGAGAGATCTACACTATAGACCCGTGGCCGATGAACTCTGCTGATTACACAAACAGGGACGGAGCTCCGACAGATAAGACACAACAATTCAGTAGCGCCCTGGAAAGATCGCCTTTGTGTTGATGTTCTTTCAGACTTTGGTAATTGTCTATGCAAATTACTCCAATATTCAACCGGTGTTGAACTATTCTGCGCATTGAACGTTGGACAGGAGTTTTGCTCTTAGTTTGTGTTTGTGTTTCTGTGTGTGTGTGTGTGTGTGTGTCCGGGGGGGGGGGCGGGTGTATAACAGTTTCGGTT
>RQTK01001072.1:147284-165611 GCA_003991915.1 Elysia chlorotica
GGGGGCTCTATAAAAGTTTACCGCTACAGGAACCAGCGGTTTCTAGTGCATGTACAAGCAGTTTGTTACGTTCAGATTGTTTCGCTCCGTCGCTCTCAGTGGAGGCTTTTCTCGGGAATGAAGCTGATCTCTGGTTGATGTTGCTTCGTATTCTCCACAATCTGGTTCGAACTTCTCCGCCTTCATCTGATCTCCTTACACAATCATTTTAGTTTTGTTATGCTTGGTAGGAGGGGTGGATTGACTTGTTTTGTTGTTGTTGTTGCAGTGTGTGTGTGTGTGGTTTTGTTTGTTTTCAAAACCCATCATACAATGCGCATGTATACCATCAGTAAGAATGTACAAATCAGACGCTTGTCGTTTGGTTCCCCTGACCCTCCATCAAGTGTCTTTCTCTAATCCACAATCGTGGGGAACAAAATCACAGAAAGCCAAAAAAATTAGTTTCCATAACCTTACTTAGCGGTTCCCTTGGTCCACAAGCAGACTCGAATCATACCTAGCAGACTCGAATCATACCCAGCGGTTCAAATGATCCGCCTACAGACTCGAACCATACATAACAGACTCGAACCATACCTAGCAGACTCGAACCATACCTAGCGGGCTTGAACCATACCTAGCAGACTCGAACCATACCTAGCAGACTCGAACCATACCTAGCAGACTCGAACCATACCTAGCAGACTCGAACCATACCTAGCAGACTCGAACCATACCTAGCGGGCTTGAACCATACCTAGCAGACTCGAACCATACCTAGTAGACTCGAACCATACCTAGCAGACTCGAACCATACCTAGCGGGCTCGAACCATACCTACCAAGCTCGAACCATACCTAGCGGGGTAATGGTTCCCTTGATACAATTATATCTTACTATAGCTATCGCTCCTCTTGATCCACGTACATCTAACTATAGGTAGTGGTTCCCTTTATCTGAATATTTCAGCACGACATAACTACAATTATAGTTTACTTAACAGGAAAATTCGTCTCATTTCGCTCTAGACTCTAACCACCCACTGTGTTGTGTCCCACCCATCCAGAATCGTGCGGAACAAGGCCAACGACCGCAGCAAGTCCAGCTCGCCACACGGGCCTGACGGGAGCCCGCCCTGCACTGCCGGGGACGCCAGCAACCCCTCCTCGGAGGGCGGACCCAGGACTGTCTCTGGGGGACCCGTCACCGCATCAGGCGGCTTCAACATCAGCAGCATCATGAGCCCCAGTGGGAATAATAGCAGCAGCAACAACAATAACAACAACAACAGCAACAACAATAACAACAACAGCAGCACCAACGGTAGCCACAAGCGGAAGGTTGACGCCGATACAGGTCAGTGCTGCTTCTGTCCCAGCCCGTCATTTCTACATCACTCTCAACCCGCTTCTGTCCCAGCCCGTCATTTCTACATCACTCTCAACCCGCTTCTGTCTTAGCCCATCGTTTCTACCCCACCCTCAAACACTACTGACATGGAGATACTCTATCCATAGATATCACAAGCTTCTCGTTATTCTGCTCACTTGTACTCGTCAGTGTTACGGATTTTAGTGGCCCCAGAAATGAAAGGCTCACAACATTTAGCATAATGACTGGAAACATGAGTTTAAGCACGGCGTAACTGTAACATGACATAATAATGACATGAGTTATACTGTGACTTACAGCATGAGTTATAACGTGACTTACAGCATGAGTTATACCGTGACTTACAGCATGATTTATACCGTGACTTACAGCACGAGTTATACCGTGACTTCCAGCATGATTTATAACGTGACTTACAGCATGATTTATAACGTGACTTCCAGCATGATTTATCACGTGACTTACAGTATGATTTATAACGTGACTTACAGCATGATTTATACCGTGACTTACAGCATGATTTATACCGTGACTTACAGCATGATTTATACCGTGACTTACAGCATGCATGATTTATACCGTGACTTACAGCACGAGTTATACCGTGACTTCCAGCATGATTTATAACGTGACTTACAGCATGATTTATACCGTGACTTACAGCATGATTTATAACGTGACTTACAGTATGATTTATAACGTGACTTACAGCATGTTTTATACCGTGACTTCCAACATGATTTATAACGTGACTTCCAGTATGATTTATAACGTGACTTACAGTATGATTTATAACGTGACTTACAGCCTGATTTATACAGTGACTTCCAGCATGATTTATAACGTGACTTACAGTATGGTTTATAACGTGACTTACGGCATGATTTATAACGTGACTTCCAGCATGATTTATAACGTGACTTACAGTATGGTTTATAACGTGACTTACAGTATGGTTTATAACGTGACTTACGGCATGAGTTATACCGTGACTTACAGCATGATTTATAACGTGACTTAAAATAACGTGACTTACAACTTGATTTATACCGTGACTTACGGCACGAGTTATAACGTGAGTTAAAATACCGTGACTTACAACTTCATTTATAACGTGTAACGTGACTTATAACGAGCGAAAAGTGAACAGCCCCTAGCCGGCGCTCTAACAGTTGGCAAAACATCGCACGCACTTGGGTAAGGAGAAACAACAGTCTGGGCCAGAACTGCCGAGTACGCCACCATTTATTGTCCAATCAGCTGAGACAATGGTGACGCCACCATTTATTGTCCAATCAGCTGAGACAATGGTGACGTTCGTCGAAAAGGTAGAACTTTAGCATGCGTTTGAAAATTTCCAAGGAAGGTGCTTTCCTAATGTTTTTGGGAAGGTTGTTCCATACTTTGGGACCAAGATAGTAAAAGGATCGCTGACCTGTTGATTTATAGTTTTCATTTGGTACAACAAGGATAGTTTTATCAGCGGAAGATCTCAGCTGCTTAGCAGGTACATACATCTTTAGACAATCAGAGATATGAGTAGGTGCCTCTCTGAAACAGTTCCTGCCTGCTTGGTCTTTCTACCAGCTCGTAGACGAGATGCGGTTCGATCCCTCTCTGGCCATCGAGAAGTTATTATTGTTTCTTTACATAAAGTTATCCTTTGGATCGTTGCATTATAAGTTTACCTCGACAGCAACTGCAAGTGGTATCAGCGCATCAGCCTTCCTCGTACTGCACTCCTTGTTTTGATCTTGATTTCACGCTCAGTAGTTTAACGTCAGTTCCCTACAGGCTCTATTCCTACTATCTATTTATCTACCTCCATTTCTCTCCAAGGGACACTAAATATTGTCACCCTTCTCTGCAGTTACAATGCATCTATGAAAACATCTCTCCCATGCACTTCAGGCCTAGGACAATGGATTCGCCCCTGAGTGCGGGCCAGTCGGCCAATCAAGTAAAGTCAAGCAAACCACCCAGGGACATCGCCTGTCCACCTGCTGGTCACTTTTCATGCCATAGAGCTACAATCTACTGCAGAAATATGCCGGACATTGCACAACAACACAACCATCAACCAGAGTGTTAAAACGCCCAAAGCTAGACCAACATTGCAGTCGTGGTCGCCTTAGACATTGTAGAACTAAAGATAGAACCACAGAGGTCCTTAAACCGAACTGAGATTTTTATGAAAAGTGCTATTGCAATTATTGTCCGTTTGATGGCTGGTCTTCAATGGTCTGCGAGTTGTTTTAGACTGACCAACCATCCACAAAGACAAACTGACCAGTGGGAAGCTGTGGACACGAGACCTACACTCGAGCAGGGGCAGGGCAGATCTTAGTGTTTCTTGCTTTTCTTTGTTTTTTGGTATTATTTTAGTGTTGGTTTACTTCTCGTCTTTCTCATCATTTTGTCATATCATATTTTTGTACGTTTCTCTTCTGTTCTTCCACATTCTTCTACGTTTGTCTTCTCTCCTTCCACATTCTTCTACGTTTGTCTTCTCTCCTTCCACATTCTTCTACGCTTGTCTTCTCTCCTTCCACATTCTTCTACGTTTGTCTTCTCTCCTTCCACATTCTTCTACGTTTGTCTTCTGTCCTTCCCCGAGTCGTCAAGTAGATGGAGACGTCCCCCAGGTCCGCATCCATAAACAATGAGGGACACGTCTTGGCGGCGCGAGTTGTGTCCCCTGGGCCCCGCGCTCCAGTGACGCCGCCCGCCGCCTTAAGTGTTCTCTAATCACGGAGATTGACTCGCGGCCTGGTGTCTACAGCTTAACATCCTCAGCTACCTTCTCTCTCTCTCTCTCTCTCTCTCTCTCTCTCTCTCTCTCTCTCTCTTCTCTCTCTCTCTCTTCTCTCTCTCTCTTTTCTCCTCTCTCTCTCTCTCTCTCTCTCTCTCTCTCTCTCTCTCTCTCTCTCTCTCTCTCTCTCTCTCTCTCTCTCTGTTCTCTAATCACGGAGATTGACTCGCGGCCTGGTGTCTACAGCTTAATATCCTCAGCTACTCTCTCTCTCTCTCTCTCTCTCTCTCTCTCTCTCTCTCTCTCTCTCTCTCTCTCTCTCTCTCTCTCTCTCTCTCTCTCTCTCTCTCTGTTCTTTAATCACGCAGATTGACTCGTGGACTACAACTTAATATCCTCAGTTACTCTCTCTCTCTCTCTCTCTCTCTCTCTCTCTCTCTCTCTCTCTCAGCGTACATCGATCGCCCAGTATCGGTGGAGCGTCTCTGACCATCTATCGCGGCCTCTGCTTGCGTCAAGATAAATTTTCAACTAACAAAAAACGCCCTACCGTCAAAGTTACCAAACTACTCTAACTTGTATCCCAAGCGCAGTCACCATCTTGTGCTTGATTTAGAGGCATCCACACAGCAGAGTTGGCGAGTACCAAGTTGAGTAATCGAACTCATTATATTCAAAATCTCCAATGCAATGTTTTACACATTTTTTCGATAAACACGAAACTGAAAAAAAAGGTTTTCCTAGTATAATCGGTTGTTTTTTTCATTGGCAGAGATTGCATAAGTTGATGCCAATTATATTGAGAAAGTTGATCTAAAACATGCTCATGGCTTGCAACATGTGGTTGGCGTTGCTTGGCGAGACCAATCAAGATTTTCTGAACAAAGGAGAGATATGTTTGAGATCAATTGAACGCTATGATGTAAAGAAAAAAAAAACACGATCGCACTTTGGTTGCACATGGGGATTCTGTGGATTCTGTGGATAAGAGACCAGACAAGTCGACACGCTCTGGATCAGACAAGTGGCCTGGGCTCAGCGAGAGAAGGTGCAAGAACCTGAGGCGCGTGTTGAGATGGCGATCTCTGTACAGTAGCCGGGCTCTTATCTAAAGTCCAACGGCCGCCATGACGTGAAGCTCAGGTGCGAGGGGATAGCATGCCATCTCCTTGTGTAGCCCTGTCCCAAAACGTGCGATACATGCCTGGTACATGCCTGGTACAGCCTGGCGAGCGATGCCGGGAACTTGGAATTTCAGGACTCAGTGCAATAAACAAAGATTGCCAGACAGCGGACTTAATGTTCCGCCAAGTCAATGGTATTCTCCACAAATTTGATTGCTGTCCGAACTTTCTCAATAAATGATTTTTTTTATTTCTTCAAACTTTGGAGACCTTGAGCAAACTTGACGCGAACAAACAAAACTCACGGATCTTTTCCAGAGTCAAGAAAGTACGGTATACAGTTATCAGGGCTTCCTACCCCTGTTCTTGTTGATTATCCTCAGTTGTGCTATTTCTGGTTTTAAATGCAACAATTTAGCCTCTGATGATTCAGTTTTCCTCTTCTGCTCCTAGTGTCTTCGATTTCCGCCTAATTAGTAAACGTTTATTTTTTTTTACTAAAATGGAATCATATTGAGATTGATTGATTGTTGTAATAATAATAATAATAATAATAATAATAATAATAATAATAATAATAATAATAATAATAATAATAATAATAATAACAACAACAACAACAACAACAACAACAACAACAACAACAACAACAACAACAACAACAACAACAACAACATCGACGACGACGACGACGACGACGATGGCGATGATGATGATTGATGATGATGAGGAGGAGGAGGAGGATGGTGATAACCATCATCATCACCTTCGTCATAATCATCATCATCATAATCATCATCATCACTAACAATAACAAAACCTCTACCGAAAATGCGGCAAACGAAACAGTTTAGAACGAACGGAGGCAGTGAGGGGTGGGGGGCGGCAGCAGGAACCTTCGAAATAGAGCACACATATGTTTTAAAAAAATTGAATTTATTATTTTCATTGATTTAGTTAGGTAGTTACCTTATTGTTTTGACGGGGGGAGGATGTAAACACAGACAGGCATACAGACAGACCCGTAGACAGTGCATCAAGACGGTTATGGTTCAGGTTGTTCTCACGAGGAGCGGAAAGCCTGGGGTAGTCCCCGACAAACCGTAATGCGCTTGCCGTCCCTCCCCGCGGCGCGCTAACTGCCCGACCTAGCCGCGCCATTGTTGGGCCGTGCCTGGCTCGCCAGCCCCACGTGATCTGTGTGTCGGGCGGGCATTGTGTCCCTCCCCGAGCCTAATGCCCATTCGGTCTCCACACGTGAAGGAGACAATGGGCCCGGGGGACATTAACCGCTGGACCTGGCCATAAGTCAGGCCGGACCTAGCCCAGCCCGCAACACCTTGCGTCCACTCGACACCTTCCAGGCAGCGACAACAAGTGCGGACCAGGGGACTGCCCCGGGGGTTAGCCTGTCGCAGAGAGAGGGATGGCGGGGGATACACCGGACAGAGGGAAATAGAGAGAGGACCACGGGGAGAGACTGGGAGGGGGAAGAGAGGGAAGCGGAGCGAGGGGGAGAGGAAGAGAGAGAGAGAGAGAGAGAGAGAGAGAGAGAGAGAGAGAGAGAGAGAGAGAGAGAGAGAGAGAAAAAAAAGATAGAGATGGCTCATGTACAGTTTTGGAATTGCGAACAATTTAAATGGATGCGGGTAAAACGATTTGTGGACGTGTGGCTAGGAATCTCAAGGGCGGCGCGATTGCGATAGAACTTCCGAGATAGAATGATCTTGCAATTTTATAGATTCGTGGCATGTACAAGATTGACAGGTGGACAATGACAAGTATGGCAAATGTGGCCTCTTCTTTCACATTTATGATGTTGTGTCTGCACACCCTTTAAGGCAGCTACAAGTACACTTTGGTAAGGTCCCGGCTAAACCCAACACGGTAGGGTAACTAACATTGTGCAACTATGAGGATCCTATGGGCGCAGCAACCTGTCATTAGATCCACTGTAGGTATCGATAATGCCTCAACGTTTGTTAAAAATCCAAGGATGAAACCCATCATTAAGCGTGCGGTATATAGCGTCGTGTATTCCCACTTGGCTAGTGCGGGATCTAAGGGGATGTGGAGACGCCAACTCCCGCCCAGCACGCGGACAACAATCAGGACCATCATTGCGGTAATTAGGAAAGCCTTTTGATTGGTCCAGCGCTCTCGGCCACTGACAGCCGGACACCGGGGGCCGACACAAGCGCACGTGACCGCTGGGGAAGTCAGTCTCACCAGCCCGTGATTACACTCGACAAGTTTGGGGGGCCCCCCCCCCCCCTGGATGTTTAAGCGTGAGGAGAGGGGGGGGGGGGGGGGGGGTACAGGCAAAGACAGAGACATAGAGAGCGAGACAAGACAGAGACATGGAGAGAAAAAGAGAGAGGGATAGAGGGAGAGAGTCCAGTTAATGGAATGAACAGCACATTCAGTCGCTGCCAGACTCGCCCAAGACACACTCCCCATGACACACTATCCCAATTCCCCCCCCCCCCCCCCCCCCTTTTTTTTTCCCTCCTTTTTTTTTTAGTAAAATTTTATATGCTTTTGAATTCTAGGCCTGAAAATTTTAGGCTGTACAATATTACATTTTGGCCTGCCGACAGACGGCTTTCCGCTAGACGGGACGAAATGTCGCACAAAAAGTCATTCCTAGTTTTTTGGAAGACATGAGAAATTTTCAACCCGCAAAAAATCTTGTAGTAGATCTGGACACATATTGACTCTTTGGTTCTCCGTGAGCGCGATGACTTTATGTTCATTTCTTAGAGCCAGAATTTCGCAAAACTCATGCCACTTCCTCGGTGAGTTAACCAAGGCCTAGATTAGAGTTTGCATTTGAAAGAAAAACATTTCTGTAATAATTGGCGACCTTCTTTCAAATTACTTTCACGTTAAAAGCAGGGGACAAAACGTGTCGTTGTTTGTTTAATTTGTAACCGAGCCAGTGGCCATAGAGGGAAAACAACTAGTGGAACCTGGGACCTGCTAATTACATTAGTTACGCGAGAGCAAGTGCTTTGTGTGGAGTCTGGGGCACTACCGCCCAATCAATGTCGAGTTTGGCCCGGAGAGAAGCTTGGCTGGCAATCACAACAACATCTCAAGACTCCGCCCGCGGACTAAAAGCCCCTTCATCGACTCCAAACTGGCTGGATTGGTGTAGGCCTTACTTCCCTTGGCTAGTGTGTGTGTTGTGTGCATTACTTCCCTTGCTCCCTGGAGACCGCGTCCCTCCGTCTGCCCAATCACTTAGCGGAAGTCTCCAGTCGTCACTCTCCGGTAAGTCCTCTGGGGCTTCGGGGATTTCCGTCCTCACGGAAATGGGTCCCCGGGCCACTCTCTGGAGACAGCTTAACTCCAGGCAGGGCGCGCGGCGACTCGTGTTGTACATTGTACCAGGACAGGGGCGCTAACTCTCGCTCTGGTCTCGGCGGCCACAGCCGCTTTCACAGGCCTTCCATGTCAGTGCTTCAAAACCTCTGTGGTTTGGATCCGTTTCTAGTTCTTTAAAAATTGCTACAATGCGCAACTCGTATACGTTTGCAAGGAAAAATAAATATAGGCGTTTTACCCTTCCTTTGTAGGAACAATAAAATTGTTGAAACGGAAATAAAACCAATTCCGTGTTTTGTGATGAGACGCAACAACAACAACAAAATGCAGTTGTATTGTTTTTAAGAATTTGTTCAGTGCATGAACTATTGTTATTAACGATGCTATAGTTCCAGCTGCTGCTACAACAACAACAACAACAACAACAACAACAACAACAACAACAACAACAGTTGCTACCATACCACCACCGTCACTACTCCTACTACTACTACTACTACTACTACTACTACTACTACTACTACTACTACTACTACTACTACTACTACTACTACTACTACTACTACTACTGGTGCTGCTGCTGCTGCTGCTGCTGCTACTATTTATACTACATGTACTACTATTAGATGTACTACTGCTCTAATACTGCTGTAACCACTACCATACTTCTATAACTGCTTTTTATAGGAATTCAAATAAGATCTGTGTATTTATTAGATGTAATGGTAGTTAATCTGCCAAATATCTTTCTGTGACTCTAAATAGGTAACTCGGTTGATTTTTATTGTCCAAGACGACAACCTGTTTATAGTGATCACTTTTGGTTACGATTTTTGGTGGTCGCCCAAGGGCACTTTCGAAAATCTATAGCTGTACCCATTTATTTATCTACCTATGTGTCCATCTATCTTGTTCATTATCTTTATATCTATAAATCTGATCATCTTATTTAACCAGCCATGTATACATCTAGCTACCGACCTGGTGTTGGATATTTCTCTATACGTGATTGCGTGTCCACTCATTGTAGTTTGTGCTGGTCTATAGCTTGGGTTATCTTTGAATCGACTGGTTTCCAACCCTGTGTTCCCGACCTCTAGACTCTAGGCCCGAGCTCGCCGGCTGACTGTACACGACGACATCTCATCGATAGCGGAAGCGCGTCCGGCGTCCCTCTCCCGCCAGTGCATTATGGGCCGGTAGTTGTGGGATTGAGTCAAAATGAGAAGAAAATAAACCCGTGTCGCGGCCTGGTCCCCGGGGTTGGGGGGGGGGGGGGGGGGGCAGTGTCGGGCCAGGGCTGGTCTGCAGAGCTAAGTGGGCTGGGAGGGCGCACGGACAGACAGACAGACAGACAGACAGGGACAGACAGGCAAGGCAGTGGACTAATTGATGGGGAAAATCAACTAAAAACAAAGTGCTGTAAGTAGTCCCGCACAGCGACTGATGACCGCTCGGAGTGATCTCGTGGCGGTTGTTTGGCCTGGGTGTCATCCAACATCTTAACGCGCCGGTACGACCCTGGCTTTCAAATCTCAGATGTTTTCTCTCCCGCTCAGTTCCAGCAGCCGTTGCTTCAATTTTTTAATATGGTTCACTTTATTTCAATCCACCGTGTTTCACAGCGCCCTCTCGTGTCTCCAGCTCTTTCTATCTATTTTTTCACTCATTGATCTGTGAATAGAGTAATGTGCCCTTGTTGTGAAAGGCCCAGGTTGGGAACTTAGGCGATGTTAGAGAAGCTTTCAGATCCAGATTCTGTTTCATAACAAGGTCTTCACTGAATCTGGAAATAATAACGATCTAGCTCTTAGGCCGTAATCACAACTCAGCAGCAGGTTACGAATCGTCGGAACGATGTGCGGGTAGGAAGGCTCTTGGAGATATAATTGCTGTAGCATCTACACATTGTAGATATAAATCATAGTGTCCGAATCATGGGGCTAGGAAGCCTCTTTATTTGGGTGAAAGATTTGAAACCCCTCCAGTCTTGCCTAAAAAGTGTTACTTGTGATAATCACATACAAAAAAAAAAGAGTAACAATTAAAACAAAGCTAAAGACTGGCCAGCAGATGCAAGTCAAACGCTAGGCCCAGATATCTGGACTTGGACCCCCTGACTCACTGTTCAGTATTAAATTTTTCATATATAAGATTGTATCTTGCTTTAAGACTGTGCCGTTTCGCACCCTTTGGGGTGTCTCGAGTGTGACCACCAGCTAACGCAATATCTTTGTTGTTTTTTCCCACAGGCTCAAACGGAATCCGAGACGCCAGCCAAGACATGGCGGAAAACAGGGTGAGTTGGATTTGTCTTCTCTTTGAATACTTGAAGTGTGTGTAAGGGCAACATAGAGGGATAGATAGATAGAGAGAGAGAGACACTTAGATGGCAAGAACTATTTGTCTGGAATCTTCCCCTGGCGGGTCCTTGTATCCCAGCTCTGTCTCTGTGTGGCATCATCTAAGTTATTTGATTTCTTAGACGTTAGAGCAGAGACCCATCCACAATTAAGCCTAGTTACCGCTGTCGGACATTAAGAAACCAACCAAACCAAACCTAACTATTCCCCCCGTGTATTCCCACCATGTTCCATGAAACGGACGCCCTTGAACTGACCCACACGTCTCCCTCCCTCCCTCCCCCAGATCCGCTGGTACGACCGGACACCGCCCAAGGCTCCTCGCGCGGACATGGGCGGTTCGAACCCTCTGGAGCTGACACCCGGCCAGGAGGATCCGAGCCCCGCCTCGTACCTTGGTCTGGCTGGGAGCTACCACCAGGCCAGCATGGCGTTCTCCTCTGGCGGCGACATCAAGCAGGAGTTCCACGTCTCTCCGCCCAGGGCGGGTGGCGAGCAGGGGGGCGGGGGCGGCCCCGTCTACCCTATGGGTGAGTCCCATATATATATTGTATATATACATTATAGTGTATGTCTTACTGAGTTACTGGATGAGTACATTGTCGCCTAGTCCTACTTGCTCAAAGACAACCACAGTAAATGTGCTCTTTACTTAACTTTGTCTGCCCCATAGGTGAGTTTGGTTGTCCTCTGGATTATATTGTGTAAGTCTGGCATTCCTTGCTCAATGACAGCTACAGTAAATAAATATGTTCTTAACTTGTCAGTCCCATCGGTGAGTGGTTCGCCTTACCTGCCTGGTACATTCCAGGTGTTACTTGGTCTGTATCAACATCGCCCTCCGCCTAGTTCTGCACTCTGTGGTCTCTGGGTGTCCTAGTTCCATGTATACGGCAGCATATTACAAACCCAAAACGCACGCCTCTATTTTATTTGCTGTTGTTTTGTTGTTGTTGTTGTTGTTGTTTTTATTGGGGTTTTTGAGACCGTTCTTTCTTTTTTTTATATGAGCATGTTGGTGTTCTTAATCATCCTTGCACTGGGCGGTAGCGATTACGCTGTAGTAATAGTGATAACAATAGCAATAATAAAAACAACACTAATAATAATAATATTATTAATAATAACAACAATAATAACAATAATAATAATAATCAAACAAGGAAAGAAATAATAATAATAATAATAATAATAATAATAATAATAATAATAATAATAATAATAATAATAATAATAATAGAACTAAGCCGAAAATTCAAATGGTGAAGACTTTTCGTCTGTGGGAGAGGGAATTATTAAATTCTACAAACTGTGCGATGCATTATTTTGCTAAGTGTCATAGATTTACGTGGGCATAATCTTTATTGTGTCGTTCAAATGCGTGGTCAATTGTAAAATTAGAAGATGAATTAAGCTTACTCTGACACACTCTCGGATCTGTAAATACAACTACGCTCGTAAAAGCATGTGGGTACATTTTCTAATGGCTCAATAAAAATGTCCAAACATTAGATTTGAAATAGCAATCAAAAGCAAAGACGAGGAAACAAACAAAGTGCCCTATAAGTCTTTTACACAGCTGAGCAACTGGCAGTCAAAACAGTTTTAATTTCTAAATATATGGATTCAACAACAACAACAACAAAACTAATTTTGAGTAATTGGACACTTCAAGTGTTCTCCAGCCTTGACCATTCCACAATGCTAAGGAAGTTCGTGAGTTTTCAACTAGTAATAATAATGATGACGATTAATTTATAATTATCAACATAAACAACAATAATAACAAGAGTACGTAGCACTCTAGGCTCTCTCAGACTAGCCCTGGACTTAATGTCTCAGACAAGCCAACCGGGTCCCCACCCCGTGCTACGTGTACAACACTCTAGGCTCTCCCAGACTAGCCCTGGACTTGATGTCTCAGACAAGGCAGTCGGGTCCCCACCCCGTGCTACGTGTACAACACTCTAGGCTCTCTCAGACTAGCCCTGGACTTGATGTCTCAGACAAGGCAGTCGGGTCCCCACCCCGTGCTACGTGTACAACACTCTGGCCCAGCACGCGAGCGGAGCGGCCCCACAATGCATCGCGCGTCACTTCCGTAGCCAGATTGCCAGCTAGCGTGAGGAGTGGCCGTTGCTCCCATGGCCGCCATTCGCGCTCTAATCTATATCGGCCAGGAATCTCCGCCTCGGACACTTTGGGCCGAATTTGGAGATAAAACCAACCCAGGGAGCGTGTCACAACTTCCTCCTGTCTTCCTGTCTCTCCCCCGTGTCTCACTGCACGCTGACTCTCTGTATCTCTCTCTCTTCTCTTTCTCTCTCTCTCTCTCTCTCTCTCTCTCTCTCTCTCTCTCTCTCTCTCTCTCTCTCTCTCTCACTATCTATATTTCTATCTATCTATCTATCTATCTATCTATCTATCTATCTATCTATCTATCTATCTATATTTCTATCTATCTATCTATCTATCTATCTATCTCTCTCTCTCTCTCTCTCTCTCTCTCTTTCAACTTGTTGATGATGATCGGGCCTTGGTTGGATAGAATTATGTAAATGCAAGTTTTCAGCTTCGGAACAATAAAGGCATGATGGATACACTTGGATTCCCTATTGGTTAAAGTCGAATCTCCCATTGTGTCCTGTTTCCTACCTCTTCATCTATAGACAAAAAGCCGTAGCGCAAGGACGCTCTAGATATACACAGAATCACGCCACAGACCACCCAGGCCAATCTCAGCGCAAGTCTCAGGCTCTGTGTGGGTCCACACTTTCTCTGTGGGCAAAGCTGATACCGCCGACACCAGTCTCATATATAGAGGCCTCTGCCCGGCCAACATCAATATAGCCTATAGAGTGCTGACTCCACCCAACATCAATGTAGCCTATAGAGTGCCGACTCCACCCAACATCAATGTAGCCTATAGAGTGCCGACTCCACCCAACATCAATATAACCTATAGAGTGATGACTCCACCCAACATCAATGTAGCCTATACAGTGATGACTCCACCCAACATCAATATAGCCTATACAGTGATGACTCCACCCAACATCATTATAACCTATAGAGTTTTGACTCCACCCAACATCAATATAACCTATAGAGTGTTGACTCCACCCAACATCAATAATGCCTATAGAGTGTTGACTCCACCCAACATCAATATAGCCTATAGAGTTTTGACTCCACCCAACACCAATGTAGCCTATAGAGTGTCGACTCCACCCAACATCAATATAGCCTATAGAGTGCCGACTCCACTCAACATCAATATAGCCTATACAGTGATGACTCCACCCAGCATCAATATAGCCTATAGAGTGTTGACTCCACCCAACATCAATATAGCCTATAGAGTGCCGACTCCACCCAACATCAATATAGCCTATACAGTGATGACTCCACCCAACATCAATATAACCTATAGAGTTTTGACTCCACCCAACATCAATATAACATATAGAGTGCTGACTCCACCCACCATCAATATCGCCTACAGAGTGCAGACGTGGTCGCTAACCATAAACCCCGCCAAACTATTTAGCTCTCCCCTTCGTAACTGTCTTTGGTATTCCTCTTGCATGGTTGATAATCTGACAGTTGTTGTACTCTAGAGAAAACATGCCCTAACTCTCAATGTGGTTCTATTTTTTGTTGCTTCGATGTTTTGCTATCCACTTCTCTTGTTATTTTGGTGATTTTTGGTTTAAACTACAAAGCTTGTGTACTTGATTCGAAATGCCTTTTTTGTTTTTTGATTTTTGTTTGCTTTTTTTTTTGCATGTTTTTTATTTTTATTTCTTTCCCCTCCCTGCACCCTTTTCCTTTCCACACAACACGTACTGCACTTCATCCAATGCTTCCAATTCATAACACCCATAACGATTTAAAAAATCCGGCCTCGTTATCATTTTGAACACATGGGACCAACTCTCCACCAACCTGAACTACCGCGACCGCCACACCAACCATGGAACACAACACACAACACACAACACACAACACACAACACACAACACACAACACACAACACACAACACACAACACACAACACACAACACACAACACACAACACACAACACACAACACACAACACACAACACACAACACACAACACACAACACACAACACACAACACACAACACACAACACACAACACACAACACACAACACACAACACACAACACACAACACACAACACACAACACACAACACACAACACACAACACGCCTCAGAGTCGAGCCCCGCGCCGCCCCTGTCCCCCGGCGAGGAGGGGCCGGGCCAGGCCAGCGTGTTTACCGTGCTCACCCCCGTGCCCTCAGCTCCCGTGCTGCTCGCGGGGGGACGTCCGGCCGGCGGCCAGGGGGGATACACACCGCTGCCGTCCATTGGTCAATTCTCAAGTAAGCTCGCCTAATACTCTTATCTCATTGGTCAATTCTCAAGTAAGCTCGCCTAATACGGTTATCTCATTGGTCAATTCTCAAGTAAGCTCGCTTCTTACACACATCTGATTGGTCAATTCTCAAGTAAGCTCGTTCTCTGCCTAATTTCGATTGCTGCAGTAAAAGTACAACCTGGCCCACGTGAGGAATTCTCAGGGAGTCTTGGGGACAAGACGCTAGAACTAGCCCGAGGTTACTTCCTCCCACAGGAGGATTGCACGCCCTCGCTTAAAACACGGGCTTGAGTGTCGCAGAAAAGACGGGCTTGCTTTCTAAGTTTTGATTTTATATATAGATATTTATATAATCTCTGATTTTCACCTTTTTTTTCAACTTGTGACAAGTTTAGTACATGCACTGCAGTGGATAAACATTTCTCCTCGCCGACCAATCACAAGATCATAAACCGCACACCTCCAGCACATGATTGCATGCTTGTGTCGCTCAGGATGAAAAATTATAAACTGTTTCTGTACAGTTCCTCCAATAGTGTAAACCTTTTTGACCTTTCGTTGCTCACATGGTTCGTTGGTTTTGACTTTGATTTTACGCCCTCACGCCCATCCTGTATCTCTGGTTTTATTTTATTTATTTTTTCTGTGGGGCTGCACGGTGCGAATGTTAAATGTTTGGTGTTCTTGTTCCCCATAGTAAAACTGCCTCCTTTCTTGATTACAATACACAGGCTTTTTTAGTTACTGTGTTATTGAATTCGCTGTATATTAGTGATACATGTGTATAATTATGTAGACCAAGTTTAAATTTAAATTCACGAGGAAGACTTGCCAAGGCATTTTGGCGGTTCGATGTCATTTGACATGACAGGCCATGTCATGAAGCTGCCCTGCTCACGCAGTGAGAGCTGGTTATCTCAAACATGTTTATTAACATTTGCCACACAAAAAACGAGACGAAACGAAAAGGAAAGAAAAAAGTTGCGCAGGTTTTATTTCAACAGACGTTAAACGTTAAACACTTCCCAAACCCCAGCTAAAGTAACCAGATCTCGTACAAGATATGATAAAACGATAACAAGATAAGAATGAATTTAATGACCATTTACATTAAAGTAAGATAACTCATATTAATCAAAAAATGCAATAAAAAGACATCAAGGAGGTGTCATTCATTATACATAAAATCGCCAACAAACCAAACGCTATTTGTTATACATTCAATAACAAATAACTCCAAAGTTGCCTCAAGCAGCCTCCCTGTAACCTAACGCCCATACAGACATCAGGAGCAGCACAGCTGTGTGTTGACCTGTCCAACTGACCGCTGTCCACTCTCTGTGTCCACAGCTCCCCCGATCTCCTACGGAGGGAACCCCTCGGCCTACGAGCAGGGCTCGGTGAACACGTCCGTGCCGCTAGCGGTCCTACCCCAGGTCTACAACGCCCAGGTCTCCGGTAAGTGCCCGCCTCGCGGCCTCTCCCTAGCCAGGCCATACGTACCATCCTTCCATCAACCAGAGAAGAGCGCTTGGAGATACAGTATGAAGATTTTAAAAATTGATGAGAATTGCTACATGCAACTCAACCTTGTTAATTACAAACCATTCTATGATCACGACTTTCATTTCTCTCGGAGACTGCTTGGCTTTGCACAAACATTTTCACAAACAGTTGATCGTTTTTTGACTGAGGTTGAGGTACATCAAAGCAAATTATTGTTCAGTTTTTGGCATGTTATTCATGTCATGAATATTAAATATTTTTTTTTTGTTCTTGTTAAACTTATAATGTCTTTCAGATTATTTTTTTTTACTTTTGAGCGCCGACTGTCGTCCAACAATTTTAACAATAAAAGATAATCAGGTCGAATCCACCAAGTTATAAACTAGTTTTACAAAAAAACACGCTGAGATGGAGTTGAAGGCCTGTTTGATGTTCGCTTCTATGTGTTCACGCGAGCTTCAAAGTTATCGCCAGATCTGGCCGCATGTTTAGACGGCAGCTCTATCGGGATCTCCATCTCCCCCCAACCTTTGTGCTGTCTGCTTCAACAACCCTAAGTGTTCGCTATAATAAATTTTCCGTCTACCGGCTTTCTACGAGGAATTCATTTTGGTTTTTTTAGTTTTATGCGAACACATTACACACTGCGTTTAAAATGGGCTTGAAGTTTTGAATTAAGTATCGCTTCTAGGGTTTACGGGAGAGAGGCAGGCATTAAATAGCAGGGCACATGACATCCACAATGTTTGAAGACTGTTCTGATGAAATCAAGATATGATTAGAATTAATAACAGATAATAAGGTTGTTAGGTACATATATACACACAGTTAGGTGGATAGGTGGATGTAATGTTAGATACAGTTGGGTGAAGCGATGGGTTGAGAGATGCATTCTGAGATAGACAGATATTTCTGGGGTTCAGAAATATCTCTCTCCTCTCGAATTTGGATGAAACATTTCTGACTCTTCTGTCGCACAGATGCCTGTAATGCAACCCTGGTTTGCAATTTTTAATTTAAAATTTTTTTTTAAAGAAGACATAATGATGAGTGTGTTCTGACTGTGTAGTGTATGTGGTAGTGACGTGTCTGGCTGATTGACTGTGTAGTGTATGTGGTAGTGACTAACTCATTAAGTGACGTGTCTGCCTGGCAGCGCAGCGTGTCGGGTCGCGAGGCTGCTGTAGCTGCTGTAGCAGAGAGACCTGGTCTCGTCCTCTGGGCTCATCCAGATAATGAAGCGCGGGTTCAAGCCAGGACAGTTTAGAGATGGGACTCGGAGATAAGGGGCACGGGAACCGCAGCCGCACCTGAGGGTTCTTTGATCTCCCAGGTCGTGTCACCCGGGCTTCGACTCGGCCCGCCTCGGCTGGGGCTTGGCCGCTCTAGCCCTCTACGCCCTGCCAGGACGCTAGTTTGAGGGAGGGAGGGGGGGGGTGATGGATAGAGGGTGGATACACAGTGAGGAAAGG
>RQTK01001073.1:0-83452 GCA_003991915.1 Elysia chlorotica
TGATGATGATGATGATGATGATGATGATGATGATGATGATGATGATGATGATGATGATGATGATGATGATGATGATGATGATGATGATGATGATGAAGCAAAAAATAAACATAAAGACAAAATTGAAGATCTTTTCTCCTCAGGGCAAAGTAAACAAATGTGGGACAATATGAACACCATAACCCAATACAAGGGCAATCCAAAGACCATCGAGTGTGATGACGCCACCCTGCCTGACAGGTTAAACGTGTTCTACGCAAGGTTTGATAAAGACAACAAAACAAGCCCCGTCCCATTGCCATCTAATGACTCGCCACCATTCGTCGTAGATGAGCATGAAGTAAGGCGCTCGTTTAGTAAACTGAAAGTGAACAAAGCCGCTGGACCAGACAAGTTAACAACAAAACTACTAAAAGTGTGTAGTGCAGAGCTGGCTCCTGTGTTCACTGTTATTTTTAATTGGTCGCTAGAAACTTGTTCTGTACCCACATGCTTTAAAAAGTCTACCATTTTGTTCCTGTGCCTAAGAAGCTATCACCACAAACATTAAATGATTACAGACCAGTAGCCTTAACATCTGTGGCTATGAAATGTTTTGAATCAATTGTTTTGAAATTCTTAAATACTTTACTACCATCAGACTTCGATGTTTTTCAATTCGCGTACAGGTCTAATAGGTCAGTAGATGACGCGGTTGCAATAAATGTGCATGAGGTATTAAACCACCTAGAGTTAAAAAAGTCATATGCTAGAATATTATTTATAGACTACAGTTCAGCCTTTAACACCATTATACCACAACAACTGTACAACAAACTTATCTACCAACTCTTTTTTCCTGTAAACATATGTAACTGGATTTTAGACTTCTTATTAGAGCGACCACAAGAGGTTAAAATTGGTAACAACGTTTCAATAAGTATAACGTTAAATACTGGCACCCCTCAAGGTTGTCCTTTATCACCAAAACTATATTCTATTTTTACTTATGACTGTAAAGCAGAACAGCCTGGCTGTCTGGTTATAAAATACGCCGACGATACGACGGTTACTGGCCTAATAAAAAACGCAGATGAACACGCATATCATAGCCAAATAGACACCATCGTGAGCTGGTGTAACCAGAACAACTTACAGCTGAATGTATCAAAGACAAAGGAAATGATCATAGATTTCAGTAGAAACGAACCCCCACCCCCACCCTTGGTTATACAGGGATCAAATGTAGAACAAGTTTACGATTTCAAGTTTCTTGGCACTGTCCTATCCAATACTTTAACATGGGATATTAACTGCAATGATATCCTTAAGAAAGCAAGACAGAGAATGTATTTTCTTAGAAAACTGAAGTCTTACGGGGTAAATAAAATGATATTGACTAATTTCTATAGGGCTATTATTGAAAGTATATTGACAAGATCTATTGGAGTTTGGTTCGATAGGCTACCTCTAGTTAATTTACACAAGCTAGAATCAATTGTCAAAAATGCAGAAAAAATTATTGGCTCCGACCTTAAGTCGTTAGAAATATTATACCAAGAGCGCTTGACAAGTAAAATAACTAACATTATGAAGGATAAGTCTCATCCCTCGAGACATTATTTTGAATTCCTTCCACATGGCCTTCGAGCATTTAGAGGTAGCAGCAGATTTGTTAACAGCTGTTTCCCTCAAGCAGTTAAACTGTTTAATAACACAAGACAGAAACGTCTTATCAGACCATAATTGTAATATTGTGTTTTTTTAGATCTATTATAAATTATTTACTGTAGGGTAAAGAGCACATGTAGTGACTTAATACTCAATAGAAATCAAGATAAAATAATTTTGATAAGATTAATGACAGGGCGGCTAAACAACAACAACAACAACAACAACAACAACAACAACAACAACAACAACAACAACAACAACAACAACAACATCATCAACAACAACAACAACAACATTAAAAAGCTGTATAACTTAATGCTATTTTCACAATGTACATTTATACAATAGTGTTCGTTTATATGTTGGCATTTGTAAACATTCTTTCTTATGCTGTATAGGATTGAAAGCGCTGGTGATTACTCGTAAAGATAATGTAACTGGTTTTAAAGCGTGGTCTGTGTGTAATTCTATTGGTGTTCATTGTGGTGTCTCACTATTATTGTAATGTAATTTCTTTTGAAGATGTCACATTCAACATTATATATTTTCGATGTAACACACATTGACTGAATAAATTTGAATTTGAATTTGAATTTGAATTTGATGATGATGATGATGATGATGATGATGATGATGATGATGATGATGATGATGATGATGATGATGATGATGATGATGATGATGATGATGATGATGATGATGATGATGATGATGATGATATCTCGTCTTACTGAATTCGAGACTGTCCCATTATTTAAAAGTTTTTGTTCATTGTTTGACTGGGGTAGAACATCGGCTTCCGACGCGGAAAATTTCGCCCCCTACTGGTTGGGTCGGTATGTGACCGGCTAAGATAGGGGTCATGGTACATGTTTCCCCACTCTGTCTCGTGTGTGGCAGCACATTAAATTGTTAGACATCAGTCTTTAGACCAGTCCACAATATTGACTTACTTGACTTATTTGCCTTTCGCATCCTGGTCATCAGATCGGGACGCCTCAGCAATCTCTGCAATGTGCTTGATGAATGATCTCCATTGATCACGTTCCTGTGCTAGTGAACGTAGGCTATGTGGTTCAAGTCTTGAGTGGTTTTCAGTGAAAGATTGTGGGTGCATGATAGGTTTTTGTTGAGGATCACTGTTAAGCACAATATAGCTCAACTGAATCCCCATTCAACGGCCAATTTTACAACAAAAATTAGAATTTGTTGACTGGTTATATGATTCTAATAACGTGAATAATTTGCTGTCTAAACCTGGCTGAAACAATGGCTTTTTTTTATCTTCAGACAAATGAATGGAAAACCATTTAATTTTTACTGTCTTATAGGCCTAGTCGTATCCCGTCCCACTTTCGTCTGTGACACTTGGTCGACCTCCCTTCGTTTTTAGGTTGACCTATGTTTTAGGTCGATCTCTCATGTTCTGACCACCAAAAAATGCTTCTGGCTTTTTGTACGAGATGAAGGGCTCTTGGTGTTCGGTTAGCGGGAATCTCCTTGGCTCTCCGAGGAATAAACAATGTTTAAAAAGAACTTTCAGGGGTATTGTTGTTGTTGTTGTTGTTTTTGTTGTTGCTGTTGTTGTTGTTGTTGTTGTTGTTGTTGTTGTTATTGTTGTTTTTAATCATAATATGCGTAACCTCGGCAACGATGTTGGTATTGGGGAACCCGAATACATGATTGTAGCCTACCGGTATATACTCTATGCCACCGGCACCCGGCAGTCCGGCACCGACACGCATATCTTTTTATAGAACGGTCTCGTGACCAGTTCATTATTGAAGTCACATGATCTGTGCTACAATTTTTTTTTCCAACAAGAACCAACATAAGACCAAAGCGTAGGCATCCTGAGTCATTAAAACATTTACCACTTGTAAATCTAACCTAAGGGCTGGATCGGGATCAGTTTCAGGCTTTAGCTAGATCTGTACCTTGGCATTTATGAAATCTCAGTAAATAGCTAGATCTGTACCTTGGCATTTATGAAATCTCAGTAAATCTTTTATATATCTATTGAGGGTTTCGATTCAGAATCTAGCACCGATAGCTAGGCCTAGATCCAGTAGATCTAGACTTCAGAATCTAGCACCGATAGCTAGGCCTAGATCCAGTAGATCTAGACTTAATCATGGGAGCTATCAATTTTGTGTCTGCTTTCCTTGTGTTCCAAGTTGTTGTTCTTTTCTCGAATGGGGACCTTCAAGGATACCCTACAGTTGTATTTGACGATTCTCCTGGCCTTGGGCGTCAATTTGAAGGCATTGGTGCAATAAGTGGAGGAGGGGTAAGATTAGAGACAGTGTCTATAGACATTCACTGTAGTGTTGCTAGATCTAAGCCTATAGGGTAAGCACTAGATCTAGATCTAGATCTGCATGTAGATCTAGTGTTTGGGGCCAAATTTGTTATATACCACTATAGATCTAGTTGAGTGTTTGCTCAAATCAAATTAATTAGTCTCAGCAAAGATATTCCTTTTTACGTTTTCTAGGTCTTAACACAGACTATTTACTGTTTTAAGTATTTTTGCAATAGAGAGCGTTTATAACCATACTATAGAGAGAAAACATTATGAGATATAGATTCAGTGTGTAGGGCTATGTCAACATTTGGACAAAAACACTATGTATAGTGCGCATCTATAAGACTCAGCCAAGATAAAATCCCATTTATCTCTGTTTATAATGGAATGATTCATTATTCAGCAAAGATCTGATTTTTAATGTTTTTTTTTTGTACAAAATGTTTTTACACCATTAGGCTTCATGTACCTCAAAAAGATACTCTATATGTTTGGAAATTATAGAATTAGGGGCGGTAAGTACAAAGTTACAGTAGCTTACAACTCGTAGCATGAATGAGTATTATGTTGAAGTGACTGCTTGTACAAACCTGAATTCTCCAAATTAGAGAAAAGACATTTATTTCAGACTACTTACGTACCTGTGAAATTCTAGCTATTGTGTTTTCATTTGAAAGAATAACTTTTTTTGAAAATAGAACTTTGATTGATGTCCCCCATTTTTTTATTTCCTGAAGGAAAAACTGTTTTCTTTTCTAGAGTCATCACCAAGTTACTTAAACGGCAGAGATTTTCTTGACATAATTAAAAATTGTTTTTTTTTTTAAGGACATCATCTGTAGACAGTGATACCAATAATCAGAGAAAAAATTTTGGCAGGTCATAGCTCAGTAATGATTTATCAAAGGTTATAAGATTTTGTGATTTAATTTTATACTATGTCGCTTTTGTTTCTCAGGTCCAAAGATTAAATCAATATATGATTATTAAACCATTGCAAATGTAGTCTAGCTTTATTTGTAAAATAATGGTCCAACTCAAAATTTGTTGTCAGGGGATGAGATTGGGACTCAGTATTAAAACCAATTTGAACTATTGGAGCTTAATTGTCTTGTGATATATGGGTTAGAAATGAGGACATTGTACCTTTTCATCTTCTCATGGGTGAAATGGAAGTGGTCACTGGACTGAGCAGTATCATTTCAGATTACAGAGGTAGCATACACATTACCATGGAATCATTCAGATTTTTATTGATAAAAATGTATGGTATTAAAAAAAAAATTCCTTTATTGATGTTTTATAACAATCAATTAAGAACCAAGCCAATTTCAAGTTGATTTTAGTTTAATAGTCATCAAGCAAAATCTTTTGATAAATGTCTCTTTAGTAAGGCATGTAGACATGAATTATATATATTTTTTGGGTACATTGTTGTTTGTTTGTTTTGTTGTTGTTGTTTTAAACAATATTTTGAAGAATCTGTAGAAGTTGGTCATTTATATAAACTCAATTTTATTTACGTTTTTTTCTCTATCCTGTGGATAATTATTTAAATTATCATTCCTAATTAAATCTTTTTCTTGTCAGGCAACTTCAAAGCTTTTGGTAAACTATGAGAAGAAAATCAGAGATGAAATTTTGGATTATTTGTTCAAGGTAAGACAATGATTTAAGATTAAGATGAATGTTGCTGTTTGCTCAATTATTAGAAATATGGCTTTAAAAGATATATTTAAATGTCTGCATGCCGTTACAATTTTTATAAAAAGATTATTATTAGTTCAAAGATAAAAAAAAGTACTAGGCAAAGTTAAATATAATACTGTTTAAGTGTAGCCCTGGTGAAATATACCTATTTATATGATTTTCCACTTAAAAAAAAATTTAATTAACTGAACAATAAATAAAGCCTTTTTTAAAAATCTAAATCTCCTGAAACTTTTTTTTATGATCATATTCATTGTGATGAAGTATGACTAGCTTATAGAAATTCTTACTTTAAAGCCTGTATGAAGTAAATGAATTTCAGCAATTTTAAACGCACACTCACTCTCACTCACTCACTCACTATCCTGTGTTTATTTGTCATCTGCTGCGGGTGTCCCAGGTACTGGGGTAGGCAGCAGGCGGCCAGCATTTTTGACTCCTAATCTCCATTCCGTCCTGTTATGTGGGTCAGTCCGGTCTAGGTTCCAAGACCTCCGGTCACTCCTGACGCATTCAGACCAGGTCTTTCTGGGTCTCCCTCGTCCTCTAAATCTCCTGAAACTTTTTTTTATGATCATATTCATTGTGATGAAGTATGACTAGCTTATAGAAATTCTTACTTTAAAGCCTGTATGAAGTAAATGAAATTAATTTTTTTTTTTTTGCAAATTCACTATTGCAGCCAAATTTTGGGGCGTCACTGCAAATTTTCAAAGTTGAAATTGGAGGAGATGTTCAGAGCACAGGTAAGTTCTGCAGTATGATTTTTAAAATAATTTTTTTTTTTTTTACAATTTTTGAATAAAAAAATATCTTGCATATTTTCTTATGTTGTATGATGGATTTTGTATGTGTTTTATGTGTCCCAATAGTTTTTAACAATTGAGTTTCCAGTTTCCTCAATTTATTCCAGATGGAACTGAAGCATCCCACATGCACAACAGTTGGGAGGAGAACTATCACCGTGGATATGAGTGGTGGCTCATGCAAGAGGCCAAAATGGTATCTGTGTTGTTGTTTTTTACACTCTATTTTAACATGTCTTTTACATAAAGTCATTTGACTGGAAGTTAAGAAATGTTAATTTTTGCTCTTTTATAACAATTAGGGAGCTAATGATTATTGTATTTATTTTTAAGAAATGAAAAGTTATTACCTAAAGCAGTTGAGTGTAATTTACTTGTTTACCTGCTTAAGCAAACCTGATAGTATGACTTGTAATGTTGAGTAAATAAAGAATAGAAAATCAAAATAAACTCATTTTTTTTCATTTAGTGTTTTTATATCCTTTTCAATATGACATTTCCCTTTAATAAGCTTCTTATTTATTTCATGTTTTTTAAAAACGCAATAAAGTTTTATTTTGTTTTTAACATTGTTTTCAAATTTTATCTTGATTTCTTTTGCATTTTATCTTATCAGAGAAATCCCAACATCAAATTATACGCTCTTCCATGGGGCTTTCCTGGATGGATAGGCCAAGGCAAGAGAGACCCATACGCAAAACCTGAGATCACTGCAGACTACATCGTCAGATGGATCAATGCAGCGAAAACTGTCTATAATCTGACAATAGATTATGTGGGGGTAAGATTTTTTAGAGGTTGGGGGGGGGGGTGCTTTTTGTTGTTGTTTTTTCGTAACATTAATCTGCATTGAATTTCAATTATTAAAGTAAAATCGTATCAATTTACAATTAAGTCAAGCAGAGCAGCTCTTTCTAATGCTTTGACTTTAGGTAGAGCGATATTTTTGTTTTTTTATTAGTTGGATTTTTTGATAATTTATATTTTGTATGTGTTTACCACAAGTATCTTTAAAACCTCTGTTTGCCCTTGAAATCATATTTTTCTTCATAATTTTTATCATTTTTTTCCTCCAGATTTGGAATGAAAGACATTATGACATTACATATATAAAGGTATGTACAAAAAATGTATTTTAATTTTTTCACTTAATACAATTTTTTTTCTGCTTTAAGTCATAAAGTTTGCTTCAAACCAAAGTCAATAGTTTTGATAAAATTACATCTATGATTAACTAGTCTTTTCTAATTTGTAATAATTTCTTCTTACTCTTTTAAGACGTTGCGCAAAATGCTGGATGCAAGAGGTTTCAGCAAAACATTGATTATCGCTGCAGATGAAAAATGGGAAATTGCGTCAGATATTGACAAGGATCTCGATTTAGCTTCCAGCATTCATGCTATTGGGTAAGTGTAAATCATTTTCATTGCTTTTATATGAATGTTTTTTGTTACTTCCCTGTATCTTATTTTGATTGTTCTTTTGTTGTTGATTTTTTTTTCTTTCATTTTATCTAGGATGCTTATGTCCTTTTTCTTCTTTGACCTTGTATTTTTAATTAAATTCCAGACTTTCAATTGTCTAAGTATTACTTTCACTTGCTTTTTCTTCTTACCACTTACCGTCTTCAATCGTTAGTATTAAAGCAAATGTAGTGAGGATTTCTGCAGCATGTATTTTTTTATTATGCACATAAATTATGGCTCAGATACTTCATATGTAATACTCTGTAAAATAACAAAAATGAACTATGCAAAATTTATAAATGCTAGAGTTGGAAAAAAGAAGCTGGGCAGATAGCAGTAAAGGAAAAGTTAAGAGATACAGAGTATTGAGTTGGTAGAGAGGTATTAAATATTATTATATGTCAGGTAAAATTCAATTGTATATCGATCCATATTGGGCTTTGTGTTGGGTTTCAATTTTTGAATTTTTTTAGTCAGGCTGGTGTAGGCTAAAATTAGAGCTAAAATTTTAGGTAATTCTGACACAAAATGATTTTACTATGTAGGGTGGTAATTGCTTTGCCAGTCAAAGAGAATGTGGCTTATACAAATAGAGAGGATAATGGCTGATTTGGTTCACCTCTTTTTATCTTGATTCATGTGTTACAAGTGAATTACTTACACTATTATGTTTACCCTCCTTTTGATTCATTCCCCTTATATGTATCTTTGCCTCAATTTTGAATTCTCATGCTGCTGGTGTCTAGATAAATAGCTGTTTGGGGCGAAGTATAGGCTGCTCCCATGACAAAAAGGCAAAAAACTATCTATCCCGTATATGGTCGTGTATTTATTTTCAAAATGGGCTGAGGGAGAGTCCCTGTTCAATTCCAGGATAAGGCAATGTTGAGAATTTCTTTCTGTTTATTTTTAATCCACGAGGCATCCTATATTATAAGTTTAAAATGTCTTTGGGTTGATCGGGCACTGGGTTAACGTCATGATTACACTTCTGGCCTAATCACAATGTTGCCTTGCCGGTGTACTACTGAACCTTAACTTCTGACCCAATTACATTGGGCCCTATTGCTAGTTTAAAACTGACTGTAAAATACTGACCTACTTTCAATGTTATTGGGGCAAACACTAAATGGAGGCATTATTCGAACAGCGCTTGTTAGTGTGGGAACTAAAAGTTTAGTAAAGTTTCTAGATTGATCGACTTCGAACTAGAGAGATACGCCAGTTGTGCAAAATACTCCAGACCAGCTATCTGCTATGCGAATTGGTTAGATTAGTCTAAGATTTTGACTAAGTTATAATCCAGCATTTTGGATTGATGATTTGAAAGAGTATTGGCAACGTGTTAGCCACCTTGATTTTGTAATACTGCTTGATTTATATATCCTGTATTACGCAATTTTACGTTATTTATGCGACTCCAATAATTCACAGAAGTGTTGGACTGCTTTATATCGAATGTAAACTGAGTATCAATGAACTATTGTAAACGCCTGAGGCTTTTGTGTTATTATTGGTAAATTGGTAATAAACGGTTTTCTCAGTCGTCGAACAGATTGGACTTGACTATGATATTATTTGTATTCTTTTGATTTTCAATGGGCAAATTTATTTACAAGAATTTGTTTCCTACTGGTTGGGTTGGTGACTGTATAATGTGGCCAGCTGAGACAGATTTTCAGGTGATCCCGCTCTGTCTCTAGTGTAGCAGCATGTAAAGTTGTCAGACATTAGTCTTTGGACCTGCCCAAGACATAGCCTATTTAAAACTTTTCTTCATGGATTGCTGACATCTTTGAGGGCACTCAATGGCTATGAGTTTTTAGACTTGACTTTGTGCAAAATGCACACTTTTTTTTTCCATGTCTCTTTTGTTGGATTTATTACTAGGCCTATGTAAAACTGACTGTCGTCCCCGTGATGTCACTTATGTCACAACTTATCATCAAGTGTATCAAGTGCCATTTATCTGTGATCATTCTTATCATCATCCAAAATGGATTTTGAAGCTTCTGCGGTTTTTTAGTCAGTAGTTCAAATGTTCATTATGTGGACTTCTAGGTTTAGTATTCCTGGGCATTTGACAATAATATGCTATTTTTAGGACAGCTGTGAAATTTGAGACTGAGTCAACGATATTAGAAGTTTTGGGGTTATATCTTTTTAGGTCTTGTGTTAGTGGCTCTGAGAATTGGGGCACACAATGTCAACTAAATTGATTGAAAAGCTAAAGATAGGATCATCGCTCGTTGTAAATATCGCCTGTCAAATGTTTCAGTTACTTTAAATTTGGCTGCCATTATTCGGTATAGTATTCCAATTTTCCGAATAACTCTACAGCTTATCCGCAATAATATTCCAAAAAAACTCAGGCGGGTGTATTTTCAGCGTTCTCACAAGGGGGGCGCGATGGCCCTGGGGTAGAACATCGGCTTCCGATCATACCTATACTGTTATTAAGTACTCCATGCTTCCGATGCAAAAGGTCCGGGTTCGAGCTCTGACTATTTTGCTCCCTACTGGTTGGGTCAATATCAGTTTGATGTGATCAGCTGAGACAGGAGTCATGGTATTTTGATAACATTAGGCATAAACGCTTGACCCGATGTTGGTGTATTCGTTGACCCCAGATAGTCATGTGAACTCGTAATATTACAAACCTTTCTCATACTATATGAGTGATCATTGAAAGTGACCCAATATTTTTCTAACGTAAGTTGTCGAATCTTGAACGGTCTGACTGAAAGATAACCGCATTCCGTTTATTTTTCTTTTGAGCCATTCATAATGCAACTCGTTAGTCTCAAAATCTCCACACTAGCCTAACTTGTGAACACCAGCTGAGCAATACATGTAATCATATAAGTCCGGGAACATAACAAAAGCGTAGTTTTACAATTGCGCATATATCTGAAAAAGCGAAAGATGAATTTTTTCATATTTTGCATTTTGTGACACAGGACAAAAGCCTCGCAGCGCATACAGTGCGAAGATTTTGACCATCATAGTATTTATAAACTGCACACACGACCTACATTTGCGCATATATATGAAAAAAAAAAAAAGGCTTTTGTTATGTTTATGGCATTCTGCTTGCTATAATTAACTCTAGGATTTCTTGACTTTATGATTGGACCAAGCGGTTTCAAATATTCACCCCAGTTGTTGATCAATTTAAAGCACAGTAATAACAAATAGAAAGATGTTGCCCATTTTGGACAAATTCAAATCGAGGTGTATGAAAACACTTGAAATGATCAACTGCACGTTTTGTATACTTTCAGTCAAGTGATGTACTGACTTGAGCTATAGACAGTATGAATATGGATCGTTTATTCGTTCAAAACTAATCCCTTCTATAATTGTTAAAAATTGTACCTCATTTTGGTAAATATTAATTTTAGCGGGGGCGCCGTGGCCCTGGGGCAGAAACTCGGCTTCCAACGCAAAAGCTCCAGGTTCGAGCCCTGGCGATTGCAATCCCTACTGGTTGAGTCGGTGTCAGTTTAATGTGACCGGCTGAGACAGGAGTCATGGCATCCCCGCTCTGTCTCGTGTGTAGAAGCACATAAAATTGTCAGATATCAGTCTTGGGGACCGTCCACAATATAGTCTATATAGTGCTTATGTTGGACGTTAAACCAACTAAACTCAACTCTCCCAAGACCAAGCTGAATTTGGTCAAACTTGTACGGATAATAAGCACCATAAGTCTAAGACATTTTGGTCGCTTTGTTATAAACTTGTAATTCTATCATTTTATTCTGATTGCGTGTGTGAAATGTCACTCTATGAACGACTTTTACTTATATGACGTAATTGTAATATCATATGCTAATATCAAATGGAAAGGAATCTTTTTAGTAGGCCTATATTGGGATAAAGACAGTCATAAAGTCTTAGGTAAAAAGAACTGCAGTCATGCTACAGACTGATGTGCAGACTTCCATTGATAGCCACATCATGAAATTTTAGACACTTGCTCTATATCGTTTCCCCTCTTTAGCACCATGCTCCGTTAGCCTAGACCAAGCTACATGTTTAATTGTGTCTTTGGACACCCATTTTTATTTCTCACCATCTCTCTCTTCTGTCTGTCTGTCTATTTGCCTGTCTGTATGTCTGTTTGTCAGGCTCTCGCTCTCTCTCTCTCTCTCTCTCTCTCTCTCTCTCTCTCTCTCTCTCTCTCTCAGTTTCTCTCCACCATCAGTTCATCTTCGTAATGTAAGTTAACGCCACTTCGCAAAACATCAACGGATAGTGTATAGCCCATCGTGGTCTTTTCTAAGAAAAAAAACACCGTTGAGACTACTTTATCTATCTTCGTGTTGTGGACACTTTAGCAAATGTAAGTTTAATAAGCTTTACTTTATGAGATATAAGGTAACGCATCGATTTTAATTTTTCATTACAAATCACGCTAGATCTAGATCTCGGTGCATTTTATCTATTTGTTTTGTTTTTCATTCAAGTCCTTCATTCACGCGGGTGGTTTGTTACCTTTCTTTCTCTGTATACTATTCGCTGATATGAAACGACTTATCTGTACATTTCTTCAGTAATATGATCTAAGGGTAATCAGGTTATCTCGAAGCAACTTTGATCCCTAGACTAAAGCGAATAAACTTTTTTGGCTGCACTTTTACAGTGGCCTTCGTATCGCAAATATACCTTTGGAAACTATGTATGGCAGTTGAGGAAAAGGGACAAAAGATGAACTGAGGAGTTGAATTGGGTTGGTTGCTTAGCGTCCAATATCAGCTCATTACTTCCCTGGAAGATTTTTTAAAATAATTTCATCAGTTTGATTATTAAAACGTGCATTTAACAAGAGAAGTTAAAAGAAAACAACTTTGGAAAAAAGTGTAGAACCCTTCTACTAAATAATGCGAATGACTATATTAAACAAACGAAAGCATAAAACAACCCTAACATTAAGTTACAACGCAAACAGTTAACTTACTACAGTGTATCACATAGTAATCCAATCATTTTCCTAAGTACAGGGTAGTATCGAGCTGACCCCTTTCAACACTCCTGATAAGGTTTTTTTTTTTTTTGACAGATCACAATACTCATCCGCCAAATATTTTAAATTGCTCTTTCGTTTGAATCATTGTTAATGAATTTTACTTTTTAATTTTGTTTGCTTTTGCTATGGCGATAGGGAGAACAACAGTGACTAATATTAGAGAGATGATAGTTACGATAGAAATAAAGGGCTTGCAACGTTTAAAAAAAATCAAGCCCTGTATTACGGATTCCAAGAACATGCACCAATGATTAAGATTTCTTGGAATATTTCTAATATACTTTTCCATTTCCTTTATTCGCTCGGCCTACATTCTTTTGTTCCTTGAAATATTGGAGGAATTATTCATCTTGGTGAACCGAAAGAATTCGGTGTTTTCCTCTCCTGGTGTGTGTTGCATTCTAGGGGGTTTAATGCATATATCTTGTTAATTTTCCTGCAATACAATGTATCATATGTTTTGCTGCATGATACACGTGAATAGTTTATGCATAGGCTTATTTAAGTTGTGTGCGATAAAGCAATATATTTTATGTAATAGGGTTTATTAAACAGAAACTTCAGCGGAGGTTTTCTTGTTTAACTGTTTGTACTTGTGGGATTGTGTATTATTATTTCGCGTGTGCGCGTGTTCTGTAGACGACATTATGCTACTGGTCTAGGATTGGAAGAAAAGGCAGCAGTAATGTTTTGTAAAAAAAAAAAGAAACGTGATCGTTTTTTGCAGCGAAGTGGGCTCTGAGTTCTCAAAACTTCTCCAGAATTCCCGTTTTATACTCTTTTGCAACAACAAGAAAAAAAATTTCCATGCAAGTGTTTGGAGTTAAGAAGTGTATATCGTACTTTTGCCAATACGTTTTTTTATGAGTCAGCAGATAATTTTATGATGATTTAATTAATTATTATTTCAAAATCGTGTATAGCCATACCCGCATGATACAACGAGTCTTTTTTTTCACACAATATGCACTACAGGATCGAGGACCTTTGTTTTTTTTTTTCGGTTTCGTTACAAAGGCATTTTTATTTTTATTTTAATGGTTCATAATAACCATTATGGGTCAAGTGGGATATACCTATTTGTTTGACAATAGCCCATCATGAGATGAGATATTTGTGACCTAATAGGAATACTATTCCTCTCTTTGGTAAGATGTAGGCAAGTATGCGCGTTTATTTAGAGCAACTCGTATGTTTATTATTTGGAGTTTCTTAAGCCTAAAATTAAATATTAAATCAATGGCGCATATCCGTCTTTGGTTTGTTGGTGCGTGCTTCCAATCCATCTATACGCTACAATATCCTCATACATGTATCAGATTTTTGTAAGTGTCCCCAGTGGGCGTTAAAAAGAGGCGTTTTCTCTACCAAACAGGACCGAACGCTGAATTTGGTTCATTTGATTCTTGAACACGTTCTTTATTGAAATTGGTTGTTAAAAAATGATTTGCCGTTGTGTTTTTCAACTTATTGTTACAGCTGCGTTTGAACCCAAATGAAACCTTACGGCTAGCTGTAAACCAAAGAAAAAAAGCCACTTTTTAGTGGAAGTAATTATTAGTGATGGTATGCGTGTGATGTTTTGTTGTTGCTGTTTGTTTTCTCTCTCTCTCTCTCTCTCTCTCTCTCTCTCTCTCTCTCTCTCTCTCTCTCTCTCTCTCTCTCTCCCTCTCTCTCTCTCTCTCTCCCTCTCTCTCTCTTTCTCTCTCTCTCTTGTCCCCCCTCTCTTTTTTATCTTCCTCTCTCTTCATCCTATGTGCGCGAACATGCGTGTCCTTTTGACTAGCTTCTCTACTTGTACCTAGATTACAGTCCTCCATGGAGGCTAGTGAGACGATGTGATAAACACTTAATCTAAAAAAAAAAGACTATGTGATAGCTCTGCATCCGAGATGCTCCATGGTTCAGTCAGGAGTGTTAAACTGCTCCAAACTTTAGGAGGTCCCAGGTTCGAATCTCATCCCTTTACTACTATATCATTCGTTTGGAAACATAGGGGGCATGAAACTAAATGGAATTTATAGTTCTAAAGCTCACTTGATAGATCCTTAAAGATTAGGAGAATCTTTATGTGATTTCTTGATGGCTTATCCGGTGATGAGTTTCATTTTTCGAGGGCAATAGTGCACCATAGACATTCATAATCTCTATTACTCAGGTGCAATTCTTGAAGTCTTGTTTGCTAATTTATTCCTGTTTTGTTTCATTTTAGTTGCCACTACCCTGGTACTCAGTCTACAGATGATGCTCAGAAAACTGGGAAATCTCTGTGGGCGTCTGAGGACTACAGCACCTTTAACAATGAAGTCGGTGGAGGGTGCTGGGCTAGAGTGAGTCAGCACTAGTATGAACATGTAGTTATTGTGTGCTCAGGTGTCTTGCTGGGTTACTTCTTTCAATTGTCTCATGTTGCTTTGTTTTTTTTTGTTTTGAGTTATCATCACAAAATTAAAGTTAAGCATTGAAGGGATTGTAACAATTTTTCACTATTTTTTTTTTAAGTAACTGTTACACAGAAAAAATAGATTCAAACATTTTTTTTTAATATAGCAATATGTATAATGTCTTTGAGAAAGTTGAACTTTATGGGAAAAATACACCTGTTTTCGTGATTTTTTCATTTATAGAGAGAATTTGAATCAGATTTAGATATCCTTTTATTATATATGTTATTTAATATAAGTATATTTATTTCATATTACAGATTTTAAACCAGAACTATGTCAATGGATTGATGACATCGTGAGTACACGCTTTCATACCTTTTCGTTTAAGTTAAAGTACAAGATTTGTATAAAAAAAAATTCTGATCCCCCCAACTATTATGTGTTTGAAGAGAGTTGTTGGCTTGACCAGCTTGCTATTAAGTTTTTTTTTCTTTCAAATTTTTGTTATTTTCTTAATCCCTCCTTCTAGAACCATTTCATGGAACTTGATTGGCAGCTACTACCCAAACCTACCTTTCTATAGAGATGGGTTGATGACTGCAGTGCAGCCCTGGTCTGGCAATTATAACGTGACAACTCCAATTTGGATGACAGGTTAGTTGTGAGATATGTTTCTACTTAATTTTTTTATTGAATATGAATTTTAATTTTTTTTATTATCTCAATTTCTCTATTGGAATGCCTAATCTCATTAATACTTAAAGATACAACCACCATTTAAAACATGACACAACCACCATTTAAAACATGACACTACAAAGGTTTTGATGAAGTTTGAACGTTGATGATATTGTGAATACCTTACATCTGAACATATATGTGATGACCTGGGCAAATTAGGTGCCTATTGGGTTGGTATTTTGCTTGAAAATATTTATAATTTTGACAATGCTGACTTTGATTTTTTAATTAAATCAGATAATTTTCATATTCATACATATATTCGTAGCCTTAAACAATCAGACTTGTTTTATGAAATAGGGGTAAGTATCATGCAGCTCCTTGATTAATTAATATTGTTAAAATTGGAGTTCATCAAGAGTTTGTACAAAATCATCAAGAGTTTTGATTCAATTTTAAATACAATTGACTTGAAAATATTCTTCATAGACGTTGTTCAGAAATCTATAAATTGAGTTATTTTTAATTGATTTTTCACAGCACATACAACACAGTTTGCACCTGTTGGCTGGAGGTACCTTAGTCATGGACAAGGTGTTGGGAAACTGCCCAAAGGAGGTTCTTATGTCAGTCTCACCGACGAGGCTAAGAACCAGTTGACCATTGTCATTGAGACCATGGTATGAAATCACTGCTCTTACCCATTACCTGCAATTAATTTTTATATATTAAATAGTGCTAGTACAATAACATGAGTGAATATTGCACTGAAATACTAAAACTATGAAACAAGCAACAAGGAAATTGGTGAGGGCGAATTAGTGCAAGTGGTAGGTTTTCCAATTAGAAAGTCGGTTACAAATTTGGATCAGGTAAATTTGTTTGTCGGACTTTACCACCTACAGTTTGAATGGGTGTTAGTATAATGTAACTAGCTGAGACAGGAGTCCTGGTATCCCTACACTTTCTCGTGTGGCAGCATATAGGATTGTCAGACATCAGTCCTGGGATCTGTTGTGGCATAGAAATGTGCTTTGGAACCTATGAGATCAGTCTTGGGATCAGTTGTGGCATAGGAATGTGCTTTGGAACCTATGAGATCAGTAAAAATGTAACAAAAACATGTTACTGCAGTTATTATTTTTTTTCATATAATAATATTTTTGTACGTATGTATTTCTAGACTCACAACCACTCCAAGTGTATCAGGCCTGGCCTGCCTGCTTATGATGTGTCACCTCAGAGCATCATAATTAACCTGCGAGGGAGCTTTGTAAGTGCATTTTTATTCTTCAATATATGTGCTTTAATCTGACTTTCTTTTTTTGTGTGAAACCTTTCGCTACAATGTCTGCCTGTTTGGATTGACAGATTTAATGCTGAATTAATCCAACTTGTACAATAAATGTAAAGAGCTTGTGGTCTGTATTTTAAAACAGTTTGATGCACTGTAATAAATTTTCAAGTGCTGTGATTTTATATTCAAGAGTAGCTGATATCTGTCATCGTTCGCCCATAACCTTTGTGACTGATAAACAAGATGGTTGTTTCTTTTTTCCGTTTTTCATAGGTACTTCAGTGGTACACTGCTCCACGTTTTCTTTCTTTTATATTGATGTTTCTATTAATTGAATACTCTAATAAAAACATTGATTGACCCTTTTTTGTTTGTTTTTTGCAGGCACTTGTACCACAGCTGTATGTGTGGTACAGCAAGCTCGGCTTTAATGGAGTTCCAAACCAGATGTTCCAGCAAATGAAACCTCTTACTGTGAGTTAAAACATTTAGTATAGACTTGCCATACTGAGGGTTGTCTCTCTCAATAATTTACCAACACAAAAGTGCAAATCTTAACCATTTTCGTCTCAATATCAACACAAGTAACATAAATCAAATGTCATTTTTTGTAACTTTCTTTGCATTTTCCCAACACTTTTCTTGATTAAAAAAAATTAAAGATTATAACTGTACAAACATTACAATAAATGGAAGTGTCTTACGTTAAATATCATTGCCACTTGAATCAGTCGTAAAAGTAGGTAATATAACATTCCCATTTCTTCATTTCTATTCAAATTCAAATAATTACAAGTCAGTGTACTTACAGTGTGCATAATGTTGTTTTTTCTTCAGTTTAAAAACGGCCAAGCCAAGTTGACTTTGGGGTTGGATGAAATTTACACTTTGACTACTATGACAACAGGTCTAAAAGGTTCTTACCCTACTCCTCCCAGTGTCCAGCCTTATCCTCTTCCTTACAGCGATGATTTTGAAGGTAAACGACACTTTAATTTTTGTTTCTGTAAATATTTACAATAAGAGGATATGGTTTTTTTTTGTATAATTTATTGTATGCTGAAAGAGACCAGGAGAGTGTAATAATATAATACCTCAATTTTTTTTCCCTGGCATGTTATCTGGTACCAAATTTTGGCAGGCTCCATTGACTTTATGCTTAACATTACTGTGAACCTTAGAGTATTTAGAATAAATCCAAAATATTATGGTCAGATTAGTTATCAGTGTGTTTTTTAAGTGGAATTCTGAATAGTATGAAGTAGTAAGAGATCTTCAAAACATTTTATACTTTTTATAATTATTAATTTTATCAGTTGTATTATTATTATTATTATTGTTAATATTATTATTATTATTATTATTATTATTAATAATATTATTGTTGTTGACGTTATTAAAAATTATAATTATTGATATTAATTTTCATTTTCACACACAAGCGTGCATATGTTTTTTTAATAAGATTTTAGTTGAAGTGCAGGGATGTGAAAATTCTCTCAACCTCTAGGGTTACTCGAAAAATTATACTATTTTTTTATCAGTAAGCATTAACTTCTGTGCAAGCTGTGGTATGGGGGGCTTGCTCGCGATGATGTTAGAACATCAGCTTTGGAGTCAGAAGGTCTGGGTCGAGCCCCACTCTGGCGTCTGGATTTTTCTTTACTGTTTAGCTCGGTGTCAGAATAGTGTAATCAATTAAGTCCCATATATTCTGCTTCAGGATCTTGTTCATGATAAAGCCTCTTTGTTGATGTGACATTAAGAGATCAACCAACCTTTACCTTTTTTGTAAGATATACATGTACATTCTAAGGTTGCAGTAGGATAGACCATATGGATATTGTCTTCACACCATTTCATCTTAATTTAGGAATGGTTAGATACTGGTGGATTTAAATAACAGCCTTGTCATCAGATTTAGAATTGGCTAGCAGCATATTTATGCTTAATTGTTTTTATCCTATGGGATTCTTATTGTGCAACTAATCACCAATCTCCTTTTGTACTGTCATTTTTTTGCAAAGAATTTCTTTTTTGTAGCCGCCTAATACAGGTGCATGAAATTTTTAGAGTGTTACTTATCACAGGCTAGCAAGAGGTAATATTGTTAGGAATTGTTCTCCAGTAAAACTTGTCAGGAAACTTTCCTATGGCTTGATACATGTAAACATAAGTCTGGATGGCTATAATTGGTTAGTTATTGTTTTTATTGGCAATAATGCATGCTTGGTCTTAAGATCAGGGGCACACTGGTGGCTCCAAGTGGTATAATAACTAATAAAATGGAAATAGCCAGTTTTTGTTTTGTTTTGTTTTTTATCAATTTTTTTCTCACATGGCTATGGTTTCTTTATATGTCATGATTCTGCAGGGTAATTGTATTTTTTTCTTTCTTAGACGTAACTTTTTTTCTGGAACGTCAGGAGACATTTTGAAAATAAATCAAACTAAAGAAAGATCTTTAAATTATCATAAAATCAAATTTTGTGAGTCCGCAATTCAACCACTCAATATATTTGGCTGCCTATCAATTCTATAAAAACTTCAAAATGTTCAAGACAACTTTGTGTTAAAAGTGACTATTATTTCTTTATAAGATTCTCAATGTGATGCCACTTGCCGTTCTTTCCTAAGGTACTTTGGAAGTAATGAAATAACTATAGTGAGAAAACAAATATTGGACATTTTTAACTAGTTTCTTTTACGTTCCTTTTCAAAAAGAATGCAATGGTCTTATTGCTTTGGAATTTCTTTATCTGGTAAGGTGAGGAAACAGCCTTCTCATTGCAAATGATCATGATATGATCACCAAAGATGTGTTTCCTTACTTGATGGGTGTAAAATGTTTATCGGGGTTTCTACCTTTGCGTCTCATTTTCACTCTACCACAGATACCCCTGAGTATCAGGAACCTGTAAATCTTGCACCTCAGATAGGATCTTATGAGGTCCGTAGATCTGGTAACACCAATGTCATTAGGCAGACTGTTCTTGAAAGTCCTACAGCTTGGTGTTCGGCTGAATCAAGCAACAAGACACTTGGCCTTGTTGGGAGTTATGACTGGTGAGATTCAGATCAGTGCAAATCAGAACAGATGTTTTAATGACAATGCAACTGTGCAGCAAAAATTATCAGCAATGATAAATGGGCTTCATTTTTATTGTTTTGCTCAATCTGAAAAAAAAAATTATGCAAAATCAGATGTGTAATCCGTTTTTATTATTATTTTTTACTTTTTAAGTTAGCTCATAACACTCAAACTGCCTACAAAAGTTGTGAAATTTTTTGAAACTATCTTTATAAATTCCTTATTAGTAATTGAAACCGGCAGTTTAAGTGTTAAACCAATATTTGTGGAACAGTCTTGGGCAGTTTTAAATTCTCTATACAATGGGACTTTTTTTTTCTCCATTTCTGTCATTTAATTTTTCATTGTCTGCTTGTCTTGGTTTGCAAATTTATTGAATCAAGTGTAACTAAACCCATACAGTCTCTCACAGTACATATCTTTGGTATGTGAATACTCTGTTGGCTTGTGTTTCATTCTTTTACTTTTACCAATTTAAATTTTTTTTTTCTTTGAGTTTTTCTTTCTTTATAAACTCTGCTTAATTTTGGGTTTTTTATGAGAGAAGCAGTTTGTTGGGTTTTTTTTTAAATCATCAATATAGCAAACACTTGAGTTCTAAAATCATCATGTATGATGTCATAATTTTTTCATCTTCCATCTTTAATGTACCAGGTATGCCAATCTTACACACTAAAAATAACGATTTAAAAAAGATCTTTGCTTAGAGGATTGAAAATGGATAATCATATGTTGTGCCAATTCCTTTGCCTCTCTATGGGCTTCAGATGGAAAGGCATAATTATTATTAGGATTTTTTTTTTTTGGAGTAAAATGTGATGGATCATAAAGCGTTATTTGCAGTTACAGCATTTTGAAAAGTACATCATCTGAATCAAGTCTCTGTTTGTAGACTTTTCTAACACACACTGCAATGTAACTTTCACACTGTTCCATCATACTATTCACACCTGTTGCTGTCTTTCTTCCGGCAAGTCTGTGGGGTTTATCTTTTTTGTAGGTGCTTTCATTGCAGTATTTTCGCACATTATTCCTTGCTTCCTTAGTGTCTTAACATTATTGTGAAGAATTTAGACATGCACTCTGGAGTTTGTCACATGCATGAAATGAAGTATGCATCTGTTGCTTTCTATCAAGTGTCATGATTGCATTGAAAGATGGAAAGTCTATTTTTAAAAAAATTATAAATGATAATTTTTGCTGCATAGTGCAATAAGTGTCATCATTGAGCGATGCAAAATCGCTCAGGTTCCTGTACTCAGGTTTTTCAGGGGTGATTCTTGGAGTGGACAGCAAGTGTCTCTTTTTTTTATTAGAGATGTCTCAATAAACAATTTTAGTAGACGTGTTGGTTCTTTTTTCTCCGTAGCTCTGCAGATTTCACAAGAGCCACTAAATTTATCACCTCAAGTTGGCTCATTTGAGATTGTGAAATCCAAGAATGCATCCCATAACCTTGTATGCAGACAAACAGTACTTCACCCTCCTGTTAAGTGGTGTCCCATCAGACTTAGCTTTCCAATTGCCGTCATTGGTGATTATAGTTGGTAAGAAGAATGAGCAGCAGCTTTTCCTTTTTTTTTCTTCTGTTTTTTATTTGGTTTTAAAGCACATGCTTTAATCACGGAGACATATAACGCTAATCTATTTGTATGCTTTTTTCACATTTTTTTTCGTCTCACATATTTCCATAGTCAAATATTTAGCACGCTCTTGCTTTGCTTCTTCTTTACAAATGCAATGGATGTAAAATCCTGTTTGATGTGTCCATGAAATTATCACCTGCTGCCTTGTATTGTAAATGGCCATGCATTCCTTCTAGCTGCACATGATGTAAAAAGAATCTGAACTATGCACCGGTTTTTAGCTATTTAAACAAGAAAAAAAATTTGCCCCAATGTTTTCCCATATTTTTTTGCATTAGTTTTTGTTTCAATGTTTTTGTTAAGATAACTTGATAATAAAAAATTCAATCTAGAATAGACTTCCTAATTTGTTTAATTGACATACTATTTCATATATAGTTTTGTCACCATGTATAAGATTGTCAAGAGACCTGTGAGATTTCGTCTAATGTAGCAATATAATATTAAAATTTTGTATATTAAAATTACATTTTTGAACATATCAACATGAAATTTTCATTGAGTTATTTGTTACACTGGACTAGTGGCAAGATCTTATGATTAAGGATATGCTATTGTAAGTGAAAGCATTAAATTCATATTTAGCAAAAAAACATAATTTTACTCATTTCCTTCAATACATGTATTTGTTATTCCCCCAGGAAAGATATAGAGGTCACTGCTGACTTTGAGATCCCATCTGTGAATGGAACAAACGGAATATTTGTTGCAGCAAGGGTTGACCAGGGTGGCTGCAATGTTTTTGCTGCCCATGGTATTTACTTCTTTGTCTTTGCACATGATGGCCAGTTCCTAGTTTCCAATGATTTAGGTGAGCGTAAAATATGAACTATGGCAAAAAAAAGGAGTATCTTTGAATGTATATTTATTGGTATATAGGAAACAAAGTTTGGGTTTAGTGTTTTCCATAGTATGTAAATAAATGCAAGTGTGCATAAATCTAATATGAAATGACAACAAAATTACATAAAGTGCATCATATTTCAGAGTTGGAAAGATTTTAGACATTTTTTCAAGAAAAATGAGTCTGTTCATATTGATAACCATTCGTTAGGTTTTAAAGTTGGTTTGACAAAACTGTCTATGGATTATGGTTACACAGAATTTGAAAGATTAATGACTTTAAAAAAATTAATTCATGAAAAGAAATGAAAAGAATGCTTTGAAAGGCTCTGTCTTATTTTGGAAATGCACCTCAAAATAAAATATTTGTCACTATAGTTTATTTGGTTATGAATGTTTTTTAATGGTTTTAGATAGATGCAAGGGTATTACACTGCTAGGTCAGTAAATCAATCTTGGATAAATTTTATTCCATTGCATGTATTAAATGCAAAGATCACAATTTCTTGATCTTTTATTCCAGCAAGGACCAAAGTTTTGACTCAAGGATATGTTAGGTATGACCCAGGATGGCACAACATTTCTCTCAGTGTTGCTGTAAGTCTATCCAATGTCTGAAAATAATTCTGTGCTTATAAACAAAATTTCTCAGAATGATTGAAAAAATAATCCCACTGGTGCACTCTAGCTAAAAATGTTTTTCATGCTTTCTTTATTCCAGTCAGTATATAAAAAATGTAGATTTTAGTTCATTAAATATTGCCAATTTGATTGTACTGCAGCAGGATAATTCAAACCTTGAAATAAAAATTATTGCATAATACATTAGAAATTGTACAACAGCGAACTTGGACTCATAGAACACTTGACATTCAAGGAACAGATACAAATCTGTTCCCCCTTTGTCTTTAGTAATCTATTTTGGATCCAACAAACTAATCTCATACCCACCCTCGGATCCAACGAACCAGGAGTTCTGAAAAGCTTACAAAGTTGCATACCAGACACATTAAATATAATTTAAAATTAGACAAGCAATGATCTGTTAGGTCCTCTCTAGAAAAAACGTCTGTCACATAAGCTAAGCCAGGATTGACAACATGTAGGGTAGTGTACAGTTAGAGAGGTGGTTTACAATAAAAAAATTATAAGCAGAAGGGGGGAGAGGAGGAGCAGCTGACAGACAACCGTTGAACAAGATAGGAGATCAAAGAATTGAAAATTCCTTCAATACATGTATTTGTTATTCCCCCAGGAAAGATATAGAGGTCACTGCTGACTTTGAGATCCCATCTGTGAATGGAACAAACGGAATATTTGTTGCAGCAAGGGTTGACCAGGGTGGCTGCAATGTTTTTGCTGCCCATGGTATTTACTTCTTTGTCTTTGCACATGATGGCCAGTTCCTAGTTTCCAATGATTTAGGTGAGTGTAAAATATGAACTATGGCAAAAAAAAGAGTATCTTTGAATGTATATTTATTGGTTTACTTTACTTACTTTTCCGATCCAGCAGCCACTTGAGCCTGCGCCCTTCGACTTATTTATTGGTTTAAAGGAAACAAAGTTTGGGTTTAGTGTTTTCCATAGTATGTAAATAAATGCAAGTGTGCATAAATCTAATAGGAAATGACAAAAAAATTACATGAAGTGCATCATATTTCAGAGTTGGAAAGATTTTAGACATTTTTTCAAGAAAAATGAGTCTGTTCATATTGATAACCATTCAGTAGGTTTTAAAGTTGGTTTGACAAAACTGTCTATGGATTATGGTTACACAGAATTCGAAAGATTAATGAGTTTTAAAAAAATTAAGCTTGATGACAAGAAATGAATACAGTGATAGAGATCAAAAGAGAATGCTTTGAAAGGCTCTGTCTTATTTTGGAAATGCACCTCAAAATAAAATATTTGTCACGATAGGTTTTTATTTGGTTACGCATGTTTTTTCGACGGTTTTAGATAGATGCTAGGGTATTACACTGCTAGGTCAGTAAATCAATTTTGGACAAATTATATTCCATTGCATGTATTAAATGCAAAGATCACAATTTCTTGATCTTTTATTCCAGCAAGGACCAAAGTTTTGACTCAAGGATATGTTAGGTACGACCCAGGATGGCACAACATTTCTCTCAGTGTTGCTGTAAGTCTATCCAATGTCTGAAAATAACTCTGTACTTATAAACAAAATTTCTCAGAATGATTGAAAGAATAAACCCACTTTTCAACATTAGCTAAAAATGTTTTTCATGCTTTCTTTATTCCTGTCAGTATATAAAAAAATGTAGATTTTAGTTCATTAAATATTGCCAATTTGGTTGTATTGCAGCAGGATAATTCAGTCCTTGAAATAAAAAATATTGCATAGTACATTAGAAATTGTACAACAGCGAACTTGGACTCTTGACATTCAACGAACAGATAAAAATCTCCGATTTTTTCCCCCTTTGTCATTAGTAACCAATTTTGGATCCAACAAACTAATCTCATACCCACCCTCGGATCCAACTAACCACGACTTCTGGAAAGCTTACAAAGTTGCAAACCAGACACTTTAAATATAATTTAAAATTAGACAAGCAATGATCTGTCAGGTCCTCTCTAGAAAAAACGTCTGTCCCATAAGCTAAGCCAGGATTGACAACATGTAGGGTAGTGTACAGTTAGAGAGGTGGTTCACAATAAAAAATTATAAGCAGAAGGGGGGAGAGGAGGAGCAGCTGACAGACAACCGTTGAACAAGATAGGAGATCAAAGAATTGAAACAGCTAGTTTAAAACGTGAGATGAGTGTCTGTGCTTGGGAAATAAGAGGCAATGGAAAAGTTGTAGGTGGTTACAGAGGATGTGATTGGCAGTAACAAACCATGCACCCAACAAACTATTGAAAATTAACGAGGTAGTTTATTGAATCCAAGTTGCCTTGTATTTTATTCATATAGCTTTTGCTTATTCTTTTTCAATTCTTCTAACAATGTAGGGATCCCAAGCTATAGGATCTTTTGATGGTGTTCAGTATTTTACCATCAAGTTGCCTGACAAGCCCGTAAATGGATGGGCAGCTTTGGGAACGGACAGCTTTGGCCTTGCTGATTTTGACAATCTGAGCATCAAATCTGCCCAGGCATCGAAAGCTAATCAAGACTTGAAGCAGAGTCCGCAGGCTCTTTACTTCCAGAGTGAAAAGCATAATAATATTTAATACATTAAAAAGTTTGTTCACTTCCATTGTCATCAGATTAAAATGTTTAGGTATTTTTTTTTCTTTGGATGGATGTAAAAAAAAAAGGTTCTCTAACTTCTGTTTAGATGTGCATTATAATCCAAAATAATGATTTGTTTAGAATTTGATTTTCCTCAGTGCTTTTTAGGTTAGTATCGTATGATCTGTTCGTTGTTCATCTCTTACTCTTTCCAAATTGCATGTAATGGGTAGCTCAGTTGATAGTTTATTTTTACTCAATAGTTGCTTCTGTGTGTATCTTTCATGCTGCCATAGAAATTAGAGATACTGTGAATGTATGTTATATTGACAATGTGTGAAAGAGAAAGGCTTATCATTTTATAAATCTTCCATTTTCACAAATAGTCACTGTCTTTCAATATTATTACCTTTTCATGTTGTTCTTCAGAGTAAGATCTCCACTCACTGCTTCGGCTCTTGTGTTGACTAAACATTTCTTAAGTTTGAGGTGAATCTTCTGAAGTATATTGTTGATATCATTCCACTTGTTCAAGTTGAGAACACAATTTAAATCCAGAATGTGAGATTATGTAATAATTTGCTTATGAGTCAAAGCTATCACCATTCAGTGCCAACATATTCAATGTGAAAATGTTTTTATTTTTATACATGTGTTTTGTTTGCTAGAAACCATTTTGTTATGTATCATAATTTTTTAATGGAGTTTTAAAAGAGAATTATTGTACTTTTAATGAAATAGGGGAACGAAAAGTTCATGCTATGCAATATAAAATGAATCACAATAAAGACTGTATTTGCACTTATGTTATAAAATATATCTTTTTTTTTCTTTCTCACCACATTATTTTTATTGGTGAAAAGTGTATATAATTTAAAATAATTGAACACACTAAAATGCTTCATTTACAGCATCAATGTCTTTTAAACTTTTTCTGTACATATTTAAGTTTCAGATACAATTTAGTAATGATTTAAAAATGTTTATAGTTGTTACTGTCAACAGTCAAAAAGACTAGAGTCGAAAATATTGTTTTTCCTATGTACACATCATTCAACATTTTAATTTTCGGACACAAAGATCATCCTTTTATGTAATTAGAAAGTCTAGCTTGCAGTGTTGTATAAAAAAAAATCTATTTAAAAAAATTGTTATAATCTGCATAGAGCCAGAACATCTGCTGTCTTTCTATGGGCTGTAGGGAAGGGATAAAAATGGGTTTGATCTTGAGATGTAGTAAATGGAGGCACATCACTCAACTGATCTCCCCTCCCCACATCTGTATGCAGGGTGGGCCTATGCTCAAATTGCAGGCTTTCATTTTTTTTGGTTGTGACCATCCCATTAAGTCAAGCCACCATTGTATGTAAAAGGTTAGAGTGAATAGGTGTTAGTTAGTTCTTGGGTGGGATTTGAAGGTCATCCACGTTCTGATCTGACAACATATCAACTCTGTAATTGGTCAGTGCCTTGCGTAATTCAGACTCCTTGGTATGAATACAATAACGTGATCATAGTCTTCCTCATGACCACTTTGTTGCAAGTTTGGATCGATTGGCGCTGTATTAACTAACTTCACTGAATCGAATTTTAAAAAACAGTTTTCAAATTTGCATTAAGGAAAATTTCCAAATAAAACACATGCGGCATGCCATGAAAAAGTTATGTAGTAAAGTAAGAGAGAACAGGAAAGTTAATTTAGTGTACATAGTATAACATTGATTTTTAAACTATGTGTTAAATGAGGGCTAAAACTTGTGTCAGGGCATTAGCATTTGCAAACAGGTTTCCATTTGATGAATTGATAGAAAAAAAATTTTTCTTTAAGCAAGCATACTACAAAGCATGTGAAAATAACCAATAAGTGTTCTCACTTGTTAGAAAACCCCAAAGAAAAACATGGAAGTAACAAAGTTGAGTGAACAAATTTTTCCCTTGTTCTAAAATCATACTAAACTTTGAATTAAAGCGATGAAATGGAGACCGCTGTGTTTAAAAATTTCGACTGCTAGGCACAATACTGGTCTGACTCTCAGTGAAAATACATAGTAAATAGTCTGCCTGATTGATCCAGAAAAAGGTTTACGGATAGAGAAAAGTGTTGTAATAAAACCCATATGATTGCCAAAAGCAATATGTACATGTATTAGATAACAGGCCAGATATGGCTGAAGGATATTTTTCAAAAAGCGAATCAACTAAGGCTAGTGTTTGTTAACTTATTTAAAAATCTTTACCAGTGTTAGGGAAAATATTCAGCCGATGCATATAATTCTGTATTGTACTGTTATTGGATGCAGTCTTCTTTGCTAATGTAGTATCAAAAGGATTTTTTGCGTTTTGCTTGATTACCGTACCAGAACGAAATTGTATAAAATCCATCAGATAGTGCATAGATAGAGGAAGTATTTTTGTTAGACAATACAAAAGTTATGGTGTTCCTTAGTTTATCATTAAAAATCAATTGTCACAAATGTTACCATACAAATTTGAATGGAAGTTGTTATCCTTAAAATATTTGGCAAAAACTGTACAACAGTGAGACAAAGAATCTGCCGCTAATCATAGCATTGAAGATGCAAATTTAGAGATTCTCTCATTTGGATGGATTAGAGGAAAGCTAAAATTGAATAGAAGGAAAAGATGGGATGTAAGTTTACTATTATTTCAATAGTTTTTAAAATCCAAGGAATATGGAAAGAAACAGTGGAGTACACAATGTAATGTTTTCTTACATTTTGACTAGGTTTAATTATAGTCTTAGTGCAGTATTGATTTTTGTCTATCAACCAAATTACATAGCTTCATCTTAGGCGATTCTAGTGGCTTCTCTGTCAAGATGTTCATTAGCTACATAACTAATCAGTGCATTTACCAAATTTTATCTTTAATTAAGAACAAAAATAGTTCTTCTTCTTCTTCTTCTTCTTCTTCTTCTTCTTCTTCTTCTTCTTCTTCTTCTTCTTCTTCTTCTTCTTCTTCTTCTTCTTCTTCTTCTTCTTCTTCTTCTTCTTCTTCTTCTTCTTCTTCTTCTTCTTCTTCTTCTTCTTCTTCTTCTTCTTCTTCTTCTTCTTCCTCTGTATTACTGCTCAATTTCAACATGTTGAATATCATTAGCAGGTGTGATCAATTCCAGTTTTATGATTTAAAAAAATCTTCATAGTAATATACTTTTCTTTTTCTTTTTTTTCACACTCGAGTGAACAAGAGTGAAATTTGCTTAGCTGGACCATTGAAGGCAAAAATAGATATGCAACTGTTCCGTTGTTTTCTAAAAAATAGTTTAAAGGCATGTTAGTGTAAATATAAAAAAATAAACATTGATTCCAATTCAATTATTTTATCTTAGTACCTGTACGGGAATTGGTTTAACGGTACACATTTCACTATGAAGTTAAAAAGTATATCAAAGACACTCTAATCTGCTGACTGTACTTATATAAATGTGTGTGTGTGTGTGTATGAGATGAGGGAAATGGGTCGGATTATTAGATTGGGGTGAAGTGTAATGTTCTCTTCAAGATCGTATCTATTGCATAGGTTGAAAGAAGTTCTGGGTAAGTAGGTCTATTATTAGTATTAATTATTTTAAAATGCCAACGTTACACACACCGGGATAGTATAAATAAGTAATAAAATAACAAAATGTTACAATTGTTTATCTTCCACCAAAAGTGGCGGCACAATGCATGCTTATACATGTAATCGGTTTATAAATTTATGGGGTGACAGCAGCCTATCTCATTGAATCAATGACGTTTGCTCGTATCTCTCCTTACGGAAACAAATTGCGGTTCGTTTTGGTACATTAGTTCCAATATCTATACATGTTGTAACAGACGGTAATATCAATTCGGAACAGATGAGATTACTAGACCCAAATGTTTGAGTCACCACCCGTGATGACTTTGCACTGTTCATTACAAGTCAACCCGAAATCGCGTAGCACACGATAAGATGTAACATTCACAACTCGCAACTACTGCTTTTCATCCAAACTTCCATTCGTGTATTTTCCCTTTCAACGATTGAATTTACTATCTTTCATGGAAGAATTATAAGCCGCCATCTAGTTAAATAGCTACTAAGTGTAAGTCACAAAGCAAATAATATACGGCGGAAACCCACAGCGGGATGTCAGGGATACATGTAGCCTACTAGTTTGATGCCGATCCAATCAATAAAGAAAAGGTGTGGCAGAGCAGAGCTCGCACCCGCAACCTTCGGAATAGAAGGTGGACGATCTACCCTTGCACCACAACTAAATTGAGCATTAAATTATTTATTATACACGGAGACCATCCACTTTGCGAAATATATCAAGAAAACTTAATTAGTTCTAAAAGTAATTAAATCGTGTAACACTATATTTTATTCTCAAACTTAAGTGCAGCCCAAATACGTTCAATCCTCGTGCCTGCCGAAAAAGTTACATAACTATTGGTGAAATACCATTACGGCTACCATTACGGCAGTGAGACAAAACAACTCAGCTCATCTTGAGATCATGAGTCACTAACTTCTTGAAGTTTACTTCGCGTAATGAGCTGATCTTTAGACCAAAGTGTCGGCCACATGATCAAGAAAAGTGGGCAAGTCTTTGCAACAAGAATAAGGGTAACAGTAACACGTCCAATTAACGCAGTAGCAAAAGGCGAGCATTGTATGACAATGTGACATGACCTACCTTTACACTCTGTGTAAAGTACAGACACAAACAATACATTCGAGACAAGGGCGCGATTACAGAGCTGAATCAATCATAGTCTTGTTATATGGGGAACTAAAAATAACTCTTCTCTTCTGACGGACCTGGTGTGCGCGTGATGATATTGATACATGTATCAGACTTCCTTACGTTCCGTCTCATTCATTCTCGGACGTACTAAATACGGATGCACTCGATGGAGATCTTTAAGCGGATACAACATGGTTCATCTGTTTGAAATCAATAATATGAACAATTATTTACACACCCCTCTCGTGTCTATATGTTTATGTCTCATTCCGATAACAAAATTTTCCTCACTACCAATTCGACCTGTCTCGTAATGTTCTGATGATGTTAGACCAATTGAACGAAATGCTTCACTTTTTAGGGGAAAAAAAGTATTCCTTTTGATTACTTGACCTATACACGGGACAGCCTCTCTACATGCTGGAGAAGATGAAGCATGGTATAAAATCCAGAGGGGACAGAGAGAAAGAGACAGACAGACAGACAGACAGACAGACAGACAGACAGACAGACAGACAGACAGACAGACAGACAGACAGACAGACAGACAGACAGACAGACAGACAGACAAACAGACAGAAAGACAAACAGACAGACAGACAGACAGACAGACAGACAGACAGAGACAAAAGACAGACAGACAAACAGATAGGCTTACGGGGGCGGGGGGGGAGAAGGAGAGGACAGACAAACAGATAGGCTTACGGGGGCGGGGGGGGAGAAGGAGAGGAAGATGAAGAAGAGAGAAGAAGACGAAGAAAAAGAAGAAGAAGAAGAAGAAGAAGAAGAAGAAGAAGAAGAAGAAGAAGAAGAAGAAGAAGAAGAAGAAGAAGAAGAAGAAGAAGAAGAAGAAGAAGAAGAAAGGAAGAAAGAAAGAAAGAAAGAAAAGACGCTAATAGCAACATACGAACAATTAAGTAGCCACGGGGCAAAATATATTAGGCCTATTACACTACCGTAGTCTAATTTAGTTAGACAGAGACAACAATAGTTATTTTTATAGAGAGATATGAATAGACAGGCACGTAGAGTGCAGACAGGCAGATGACACAGAGAGAGAGAGAGAGAGAGAGAGAGAGAGAGAGAGAGAGAGAGAGAGAGAGAGAGAAAGAGAAGGAGGGAGAGAGAGGAAGTGAAGAGAGAGAGAGAGAGAGAGAGAGAGAGAGAGAGGGGAGAGAGAGAGAGAGAGAGAGAGAGAGATAGGAAGAGAAAGAAAGAGAGAGAGAGAGAGAGAGAGAGAGAGAGAGAGAGAGGGTGTAGAAAAGTAACCTCCCTTTTCTGTTGGGAGCTGGCGGGTTGGGTTGCACGAAAAAGTGTGAGGCGCGCTCTTCAGGGAGGTGTGACCAAGACAACAACAAAAACGAAGGACGCAAAACAAAATGATTAAATAGCGTACACATGACTTCTCAGATGACTGTTTACGTATGCCTAGGGGACGTCACTCTTTCTTTTTTTCTTTATTGTAAACAAACAACCAGTGTCCAGTTCGAAAAGTACATGTGTAATAGATTAGATGGAGATTAAGATTACACTTGCGACTGCAAGCAATAACCCAATGTATATACCCGCCGGCGTTATTCGGACGCCTGCCTGAAATGTAACACTTGGCGAAATAAGGCATTTCTGTAATAAAATTTGTTGACCCCAGCGTGACTTAGATTTATTTGTAAAGATAAGATTTCACTTGGAACTGCCAGCACTAGCTAGCCCTATGTTTGTGGACTTGTGAGCTCTATATTTTGGGGCAACTTGCCCGTAGAAAAGTGATATATACTAGACTCTAGATCTAGATTTACGTATTCGTTTTTAAAGGCGATGCTGAAGTTTTGAAGGAATTTCACTGAACACCACCGCAGCACCTGTTTTGAGAATATTTCCTTTATTAAAAAAAATAATAATACAACTATGAGATTCATAGCGATCATAGTAGCAGGACTTTTAATTTTGTGCGTGCATGCTTTTTGTTCGGTGGACGTAGAGGAGTTTCATATCTATCCAATCAAACCAGAGGCTAGTACAGCGAAACAAAGGTTTTTTTTAAACCAAGTTGTTGAAAATTCAATAATAATTGATGACAGTGAGGGGTTAGGTCGTCTGTTTGAAGGAGTTGGTGCAATCAGCGGTGGTGGGGTAAGTATGCAAGTAGAAGACTCTTTCTCCCCCTCTCTCTCTCTCTCTCTCTCTCTCTCTCTCTCTCTCTCTCTCTCTCTCTCTCTTTCTGTTGTTTGCTTGTTTCTTTGTGTGTTTTTCATCATTTGATAAAAAATTTTTCGAGTTATTTTTAACAGTTATAGAATTCAACATAAAAAAGAAGAAAAATATCTGAACAACAAGTGCTATAATAACACCATCAAAAACAACAACCTGAACAATAAAAACAACAACAATATTATTTATTATAAAACTGCTGCTGCTACTACTACTACTACTACTACTACTACTACTACTACTACTACTACTACTACTACTACTACTACTACTACTACTACTACTACTACTACTACTACTACTACTACTACTACTACTACTACTAATATTTAAATTAATAATAATAATAATAATAATAATACTAATAATAATAATGATGATGATGATGATGATGATGATGATAATAATCATTCATGTGATTGTTATTACACAACTCCCTAAGTTGACCCACTGGCAAAGTTATCAAAAAGTTAATTCTTTTTTATATTTTATTTTAGCTTGCTAATTGATGCAAGTTCAAGCTGCAAATTCAACCTTATTGACTATCACTCTCCATCCACCCATTCAAAAGTGTTGATCAATGTAGTCATTGCATGAGTTAGCACATAGTGAAATTTGAATAATTAAATAAAAGTAATATTTTCCATAAAATTAACGTCTCTGACTTAACATTATCATAAAGTACATGTAGTTATATCTTCTTTTATGTTTAATTGAGGAACACAATAATAAAAACTATTCGTTGAGTGATAAATTATTAGGTTAGGATAAAAGCATGCAACGGATTTAAGAAGTGTTTTGAATAGATTCTTTAAAAGAAATTATTTTCTTGCTTTAAGTTTAACATGCTGTATTTCATCTTTTAAGTAGAAATTGTTTGTAGGTTTTAGTTAATTTTACTTTAGTTTGCACATCAATGTAGAATAGACACCCATGAGCTGTTCAACTTTTTGCTTGTGTTTTCATTTAAATCTGATATATAAAGTTTCTATTACTTCCCTAGGCCACATCCAAGCTGCTAATCAACTATGAAGAAAGATTGCGAGGTCAAATTTTGGATTATTTGTTTAAGGTAAAAAGTTAAAATTAAATCATAAAGAAGCTGATTTGATGTCAAAATAAATCAGGGCAACAAATGCTGCAGTTTCCTCTAAATCCTCCTAGGATCTGTAGAGCTTGCTTTGCAAATCCGTTCGCTGGTCCATACAGTTCTTCTGTCTTCATAGTTTTTGCAGTCTTGTAGCGCATGCTCTACAGTTTCTGCTACTGCACCACACGGGCACAGTCCGATTTTACCACTACTGTGTTTTTCTTTTCTTGAAATCCATCTTCAATACTTTGAGAGATGAGAATGAATTCATCGTCGGTGTTCCTTCCTTTTCTGAATCCTGCTTGCTCCTCCATAAGTTTGTTATTACTTTCAAGGTGCCATTTTAGTCTTGTGTTCGCCATGATTTCCATAGTTTTGCACAGGCAACTGCCTTTTCCTTGCTTTTCCCTTGCTTGTGTTACTTCCTTCCAGGCTTTTGGAATTATTCCTGTTTTCCAGCTAGAGTAGTTTCTTCTTCATTTTATCATGGAGGTGTATGATCATTTCATTTGTCACTTGGTCAGATCCTGGAGATTTGTTCAGTTTCAGATTTCTAATGGCGCTATTTATTTCTATTTATGTAAAGGCTTTATTTAAAGGACTGTTTTGACCTTGATGTTTTATTTCAGCTCTAGAGTGTCGAGATGGATGGATTCTTTGAATGAAATTAAGATTAATTAGGAAACCTGAAAGTCTGTAGGCATATGCATACATGTACACTTCAAAATTAAATTGCTCTATATTTTGTTGCTATTGCTTTGGTTGTTAAAAATGTGCCACTCTCAATACTCTTTAGGTTTGAGATGACTTTTGTATGTATGTTTTAATTGTTTGTTAAGGAACTATTAATCATACTGCTTTTTGCTTCTTTTCCTCAGCCAAACTTTGGTGCATCACTTCAGATTCTTAAGGTTGAAATCGGAGGAGATGTACAAAGCACAGGCAGGCCCTTAAGTTACATACATTAACACTTGCGTTCAGAAGTCTTCACGCATTTAAAATTAAAACATGGTTTAGAATAAGTGTTGGCAATGAAAAGTAATAAATAAATATGATGACATTTCCTACAACATCAATCAAATGTAGATATACAATAAAAAACAAACATGGGAAAAATAACATCTGAGTTGAAAAACACCTTTGTTCCTTTAAAATGAGGATAAAACTCAATTGAACTTTTTGGTTAAAGCAAAAAACACACTCGGGACACTGCTTGAATCTGACCTTTCACTAGAATCATTTTTATATCAAATTCTTTAAAGCAAGTTGCTTTGTTGGTTGGTTGTTTTTTTTTTAATCAATTGCTAAGGGGTACAAATTTTACAGTCTTTGCTTTTACACATCTTATTCCTGTTTTTGTATGAAGGTTATGCCTGTAGAATAGGCTAAATAAAAACAAGCAAATTAGCTATTATTGTCTTACATATTTTGTTATTTTTGTCATGTGTTTGTGTGTTTTGCAGATGGATCTGAAGCTTCACACATGCACAATAGTTGGGATGAAAACTATCATAGGGGATATGAGTGGTGGCTCATGAAAGAAGCCAAAAAGGTTTGTTAGTAAAGCACACTTAGTGTAACCTTTTGTGCTTGTTGAGCAAATTTGTATGCACTATGCTCTTTTACCAGCTCATAATTTTCATATCGCTGGGCATATCTTCAAATTTTATCAATTTATAAAATTCTTACACAGTGTGCAAATATGGAATATGCCCTGAGTCATCTAGTGTGAAAAGGTTTTCCATTTTTTTTAATTTATTAAATTAACAATAAAAAGTTATATGAAACTATATGACATAGTCTATATGCTCAGAGTCAGGTGAATTAGGCTTTATTAAATAAAGATCTTCAGTTACAATGTTACTTCCTTTAATTTTGATATGAACAAACCAGGTTCAGGACCTTGCAATTTTGAATAAATTTAACTATATCAAAAGTCATTGTCTTGGATTTAATTTTATTTGAAGTTTTCTTTTACGTGTGTGCGATGAATTATAAACAAACCGAAAATATAATGAAAAAGTTGACAAGCAGAGATATCAGAGTGAGGGAAAAGCATCAGCAAATAACATTGTGTTACTCTGCATAATGTCTTTTCTTTTCACCTCACATTTACGTTGTCCCTCTTTTCATAACCATTTTTGTCACAACGCATATTGACACTTATAAACTGTTCCAATTTGTAGACAAACTTGCTGCAAAAAGTAAAATTATTAAACTCATGTGAATCCTGTTACATACCATGGACATATAGCGTGCGTTACTATGTACCAGTAGAAAGTTATATTTTGGGTTGGGTTTGTTTTGTTTTTTTTAATTAGCTATTAAGTATGTTAGACAAGATTATTTTAATTTAAAATATTTAAATTTAGCCGGAGAAATTTTTTTTACAGAAATCTATTTTTTGTCTGTGTTATTAGGATTGATATGAAGCAAATTGTGACATTAGGCAGTGGCCACTGTATCAAATATATCTTTTAAAATATATTGCATGCTATAATTTAGGGTCTATATATACATTTGGATATGCTTTTGATAAGACAGGAGAATATACATGTATTACTTAAAGAATTTTTTTGTTCTTTGGTATATTTTTGTCTTTTTTCTGTGCCATTTATCCAGAGGAATCCAAACATTAAGCTATATGGCTTACCCTGGGGATTTCCAGGTTGGTTAGGCGAGTTCACACTTTCTCCGTATGCTGCCCCTGAAGTCACTGCAGACTATATCATCAAATGGGTCAATGGAGCAAAAGAAGTCCATAACCTGACCATTGACTATGTTGGGGTAAATCTTCAGAGACATCCAAACTGCTTTATTGCCATAAGCAAATCATACAGCCTTAATCATAATTCTATTAGTTTTCAACTAACTTACTTAGTATTAACTAGAACTATCTTTTCAAATATTCCCACTTGCAAATAATACTGCCTAACATATAATTCTAAGGATTTCAATTAACTAACTTACAACTAAAACTGTCTTTCACAATCCATAGCTTCGTCAGAAAAAGTTAGTCCATATTTTCTTTTTAACTTGATGTTTAGAAAAACTAGAAAAGAACATGCAGATGATTGTTATACTCTGACAGCTTTGGACGCTACAAGTCAAAGTAGGTAAAGTAGACAAAGTAGTTCAGATACAACAAATAGACATTTGACTTTTTTAGAAATAAGTTTAGATGCTTCATGAGTTAGTACCTGAAACTATGTCTTAGCATTTAATGTATTTTGAGTTATTTTTAAACCGTTTCAAATAAAGTTGAATTAAACTTGGACTACAGTTGATCTCAGAGCTCAGTATGAAAAGTTTTTATGCCAATATTTTTTGTATATCTTACTACCAGATTTGGAATGAGTATAAATACAACATCACATACATTAAGGCAAGTATAATTTTAGTAGGCTTACTTGTTTGATATATCTTTGCATGCAGCACTTCTTATCTTCTTGTGTCTACTTTTAGTGATGATTAGAAATTCCCATTTTTTTAATGCTTTTTAAAAATTTTTTTTTTAACTCTCACTTCTTTTTTATTTGTACTTGCATGTAGTTATTATATGTTTATTTAATTAATTCAACCATCCTTACAATTTTTTAATCAACAATATATTTCCTAATAAAATACACTTTGTTTAAGCTCTATTGTTCTGATATATTTTTCAGACTCTTCGTAATATGCTTAATTCAAGAGGCTTTAAAAATACAATGATTATAGCTTCTGATTCCCGTTGGGAAATTCTACCTGACATAATAAAAGATGAAAGCCTGGCTGATGCAGTTTATGCAATTGGGTAAACATTCTATTTGTTCAGTAAATAATAAGCATGGATTAAAAGGTTATCACTATATCAGTTTGAATTTCTTGTAGAACACTGAATATACTAATTTTAAATTTCTGGTAGAAAATCAAATTTTTAAATAATTATACTTTACAAGAATTGAATGCATTAAAAAAAAAAATTGTTTTTTTTTGGTTCGGTTTTATTGTACACTTCATTTTTTTTAAATTCCTGTTTTATGCTGAAAAAAATGTATACTGGTTTGTTTAGTTTAAGCCTCTTGATTTCTTGTGGAACATAGGGTCGCAACTACTCCCCTCCACCGGACTCAGTTTTGTTCCTCTTTACCTTGGCCCATGTGTAACCGCTTGCTTTTAGTTTTGCCTCGGTGCTACACCGCCAAGTCTGCTTCTGGCGTCCGACCTTGCGTTAGCCTTGGGGGTTCCACTCCAGAGCTTGCCTTGTGATGTTGGATACAGGCTTTCAAAGTGTGGCCTTTCCAGCCTCATTTACGCTTTTTGATCTCTGTCTTAATGGAGCTTTGCTTCGTTCGGTCCCACATTTCTTTGTTTGAGATCACTTCAAGCCGCCTAATGTTGAGGATGTTTCTGAGACATCTGTTAATAAATGTTTGCAGTTTATGGGTGTTGGTCTTGGTCACGTGCCACATTTCTGAGCATTAAGTAAGACCGACTTCACATTGGTACTGAAGATTCCGATCTTGTTTCGAACTGACATGGCTGTAGACCTCCAGATCTCAAGATTGGTCTTAGGCTCTCTTTAGTGGGCATACAATGTCTTCGTCTGTCCCCCAGTCTTTACTTACAACACTACCAAGAAAACAAACTTCTCAACCTCTTTGATGTTTTCCTGATTCAGACGCAGTGATCTGCCTGTCTGTTATTGATTCATATGGCCTCAGTTTCTCCGATGTTTATCTGGATTCCTGTCTTGCCAGCTTCTGCTGCCACACGATTAATCTTATCTTGCGCATCTTTTTGCTTTTGGGAGAGAAGGCTGGTGTCGTCTGCAAAGTCCATATCCTCTAGATGCTTCAAAAGGTCCACTGGATGTTTATAACCCAGTCAACCACCATAAGGAAAATCGTTGGTGAGAACTAGACTTAATGGCCTTGGCGATCTCTGCCCTGCTAAGAGGGTTGGTGTTGATGTAATGGAGTCCGGTTGGTGGTGGGATATCTAAAGGGGGTGGTTAGTTGAGAGTTTCCAAGTTGAGGTGCTCTGCCCATCTTGCCCTCTGCACTTCCTCACCAGCTTCCATTCTTGTCTTTGACGGGGCGGCTGGGGTTTCTCTTCCTCCCTTAGAGAATGCTGGTGAGCTCATACAGTCTCTTCAGCCGTCTGCAGCCTCTGTCTCTGTGGTCAGCTCCTCTGTGTAATTTCTTTTGTCTTTCCTTTTATATGAATTAGTTGTAGTGTACGTTTTTCCTCTATGTCTTGTGTCTGTTTGATATGGTGTTTCAGGTTCTTTCTCTCGATTATGAGTGTCCAGATGTCAGTTGAGACCCACTCCTTGAGTTTCCTGGTCTTCTTGACTAAAATTGTTTAACGCTTCTCCTTCCAGGTCTATTGTAGGCTTTGCCACTGTTCCTCAATTGTGTCTTCTGTTTGTAAGGAGAGCATACTGAACTTGTTTCTCAGATCGTTTTTGAAATGCTCTGATTTCTATTCCTCTTTTAGACACCAAACATTAAACTTAAACCTTTCTGCCGATTGTGATGTGGTCTATTTCATTTTCAGTCTTGCCGTCTGAGGAAATCCATGTTGTTTTATGAATGGTTACTCTTATGCGGGAGCAGAGTGCCTCCGATAACCAAGTCATTAAAGGAACAAAAACTCAGTGAAGAATTCTTCATTCTCGTTCTGTTCTGCAGTGCTGTGGATTACGATGATGTGATCCATGTTTGTGTTGTTAGTGCCTAGCTTAGCATTCAGATCTACCAACAAGATTTTCATGTCTCCTTGTATGACTATGTTGATCCCTGCCTGGACATGTTCATAAATGTGTTCAATGTATTTTGAAGGTTATTGTCCTAAACTCACTCACTCTTTCCTTTATTTGCATGTTGTACTTTAGCATGTTTTGACCTGTTTTTGCATTTAACAAACCATGCATGCCTTGTTTACATAACGCATTATTGCTATCCACTCTGATGATATCCTTCGTACTAATTCAATTCATTTTTGTGTCATTTATTTATTAAAGGTTGTTGTGTGTTTTCTTGTGATTGTGTAAATAATAACCCTTGTTGCATTTTGTTTCTCTCTCTCACAGTGTCCACTATCCTGGCACAAACTCCCCCTCTAATGCAAAGGAACTAGGGAAAATCCTGTGGGCATCAGAAGATTACAGCACATTCAATGATGAAGTTGGTGGAGGATGTTGGGCAAGGGTAAGATAATTATAATTATACATATAACATAGAGCCCAAGCATTTTTATTTGTATTGTAATTTGCTTTTAATATGATAATAATCATGAGAAGATGGTCACACAAAGCAATGTTGGACTACATGTTAAAATCAGACTATACCTTCTATACAATAAGATCATTGTGTTTTTTTATGATCATAAAAGTACAAATATCCTAACATAATTGTGATTTATTATCTTTTTTCAAGGTTTATTTGTAACATGAGACTTCTCGTTCTTTAATTTTAGACAAATTTGCAGCACAATATGCTCTTGTGTATTTGTGTAAAGTGTATAACTTCTTTTAACTCAACAATTTTGCATTATCTTCAATATACAGACTCTGAACCAAAACTATGTAAATGGCCTGTTTACAGCGTAAGTGGTTTTACTGTCAGAAAAAAAATTTGATTTTATTATTGTGGAAAAGTAATTTTAAAGGAAATATTAAGATTCACACACTCCAATTATTTAAAATTCTATCCATTTTTTTTCAATTTTCACTCATGGACAAAACTTGAGTCATTTATTTTTATTTCACTATGTTAGAGTGGCTAAGTATAACAATAGCCTTTTCTTCTCTCAATGTATGATAAAATTTCTGTGATAGGAGTTGATCCATCATTAAGAATTGACATTGACAAGTTATGATGGTGTTACTGTTAGTGATTTTTATTTTTTCATTCTTGTTTCCCAATGATGAGTAATGTTTAAATTATAGTAAATCTAGAATGATATAAAAGATCCCTATCAGATTGAATTTATCACTGCTAATACTGTATTCTGTCCATTTGCTCACCAGAACAATAGCATGGAATCTTATTGGCAGCTATTATGAACACTTGCCTTGGTTTAGATCTGGTTTGATGACAGCTGTTCAACCTTGGTCTGGTCACTATAATGTCTCCACACCTATTTGGGTGACAGGTTGGTAATGTGTGCTCTGTGAAGAACATACACATATTTAATCTCTCATATAACGTTTCTCACATCTAGGTTGTTATGGCCACAGAGGATTTTTCTGACATGCAGACTTTTCAAAAGCAGAGACAGAATTGAGCTTTTTTTTTCAAGTGATAAAAAAGCAATAAAGTAAAGTTCAAAATCAACCTTTTTTAATGTGTGTTGAACTTTCTTGAACTTACTTGCTATTGCTTTTTAATATTATTATTGAAAGCAATTTTCAGAAGTATATAATTAATTAAATAATTGTCAAAATACCAGTTTATTCTTGTCAAGCATAGTTTGTAAAAGTTACAAAAAAAATCTTCTTCTCGGCCACTCACACAATACATGACAATATTGCTTTAAAAAAAAAAAAGAAGAAAAAGAAGAATTTTGTTTAATGGGGGTAATGTAAGTCATCCCAGTAATGTAAGTTTATGAAATGGAAAGGAAATAAAACTTTGCAGCAGCATGTGTGTTTGTTTTAAACTTCAAAAAATAAAATTCTAAGTTTTTGTGCATTGATAAGTGAAAACAGATATGCACTTTCTTATACTATATATTCAAATTTTACACAGTTTTTGTTTTTCTCCTGCTTGCAGCCCATACCACACAGTTTACTTCTATTGGATGGAAATATTTTGGTCATGGAAATGGCGTGGGCAAGCTGTCTAAAGGAGGGTCGTATGTCAGTCTAACCAATGAGGCTAGGGATGAGCTGACTATTGTAATTGAAACAATGGTAAGATATCGCTGTGAAGTTTTGTGTTTATTTGCATATTCATATAGAATGATAACTTAAAAATTTTTCTCATCTCATTACAAACTTGGCTTCTGAATTTTAATAAAAATTAGACTCAATGTCAGCTTTAGAAAGATGAGAAAAAATATGACTTTGTCATTATACATTTGATGCTAATTTGTTCAAGTATTTGGCTTAATCTACTTTGCATTTTTACAAATATTTATGCCATCTAATTTAGAACTTCACTTATTAGGAACCTTACAAATCAACAGATGTCTTGTCTCCTCTTTTTTTGTTTGTTTTTTAACAATTTTTATAAGGGCATTGGTAAAGGCTACCTCTGAACATTTGTGAATAACTTATGTTTCCCAAGGCAGAAGCTACTGAATCATAAGTGTCTTTGCAAAGACTAAAGGAGATCTTATAGCAGATCTTTGTGAATACCATTGTAAACTGAAATACCAATGAAGATATTTATATTTGAAGCCAAAGTTGATATCATGTGTGTGATTACTTTCTACAGACCCATGACCACTCAATCTGCGTCAGACCTGCTTTGCCACAGTATGATGTATACCCACAGAATGTAACCATCACTCTGAAGGGAAGCTTTGTGAGTATGGAGAAGTTAGAGAATTCTTTTAGTATGAGATGCTAGAAATATTATAGAGCAGTGTTTATAAAAATGTATGCATTCAACAGTGATGCCTACACGGTTTTGAACAAAATGTTCCATACATTTTTCATCCACATATATTTTCTACATATAATGTTAATCTCAAAATTATTAAGTAGAATATTTTTGTTGAATAGACATTTATACAATTATAAAAGGCATGCATAAAGATCGTAGTTATCCTCTTAAAAGGGTTTTCTAAGAAAGTCATCCCATGATACAACTACTATGCCTGTCTAGTTGTTTTTGTTGTTGATCTTTTTGTTCATCTCTTGTAATCCAGGCGAATCTTCCATATATGAACGTATGGCATAGCAAGCTTGGCTTCAATGGTAGTGAGGATCAAATGTTTCTGAAGAAAAAACCACTAACTGTAAGTCTTCTAAAGTCAAAATGTTTGCTAAAGGTTTTGAGTTGATTCTATTAGCAAGAGATTTCATGGTGGGCTTAAATATTGATTCATTTTTTTCTTTGAACGAGATTGTTAATAATTAGGTGTTAATTATCATATAAACCGGTGTCAACTCTAATGAATAGAACTTTAACCCTCCTAACTTAAGGTTTGCACCTCTTTTTTTTTTTTAAGTCACAATTTTTCATAATATTTATTTATTTCAAACAAGCTGAGGTACCCATTCATACAAACAGGTTAAATACAGTGGAATAGTATGTAATCCAACTTTTTTTTTAAGGGAAACTTGATTTTAGGCAGCCCAATATTATTTAAATTTTAAAGTCCTGATTTTGCCTTTTTTATTTTTGAATATAAGGGCTAAACTTCACCAAGGTTTGCAAAGTTTGAGCCACAGTACAAGATCTATACTGCTGGTAGTGTTTTGTAACTGCTTTTTCTTTTTTCTTGTATATTTATAGTTCAAGAATGGACAAGCAATTCTGTTGCTAGGTATTGATGAGATTGTCACTCTGACTACTGTCAGTACAGGAAACAAGGGCTCTTACACACAGCCTCCTGAGCCTCAACTATTTCCGATACCTTACAAGGATAATTTTGAAGGTCATTAAAATTTGTAATTTTCAAAATCTATTACTAGCATTCCTTTTTTGCTAACAGAACATTTTATCTGATTCTATTAATAGATTGGGTATTTTGATTGAAAAAGTATTTAAATTGTTTATGGTATTGTGATTATGGTTGATAATATTTGGACTGTTAAATATTGTTATTTTTCATGCTCTTTTTGCTTTTATTTACCTTGATGTAAAACTTACTTCAATGAGCATCTACTGATCTAGGAATTAAATTATCTTTTCTATGCTGTCTTACAGTTTATTGTACATGTATCATACAAAACCCTGGGCATAATGGGATTTATGAAAAAAACATAGAGTTTTCCTTTTCAATTTTTGTAATACCAAAATACGTGTATTGTTAAGATTAATTAACTTCAAAATTGTTGTAGAACATGTTTCTTTCAGTTTTAGTGCTCAATTAGTGTTTCAATTAATGAAGCCTTTTTTTCTTGCAAAGACAAATCTAGCAGTGAAATTCCTTTTATAATTTTCACACTCTTGGCTTCTTATAAAATCAGGTCTTCAAATATCACAGGAGCCATATAACCTAGTTCCTCAAGCCGGATCCTTTGAAGCTGTGAAGTCAAAAGATGTGTCTCATGGTGTTGTAATTCGACAAACTGTTCTTCAACAACCTATTGAAAGCTGTCCTTGGTTTCTTAAATTTCCCATTGCCATCATTGGGGACCAACAGTGGTGAGCGTATTGTCTCGATAAAGAAGCCACAATTGAAAAATAGCATGCAACATTTTTTAATAAAAATGTACTTAATGTGGTAATGTGGGATGTCCAACAAATTTTTAGTGTGTGAGCAAAATTCTTTACTCGCTAAAATATCAAAACTTTGATTCCTAATGTCAAATGTTATATGTTTTACTGTTCTGAAATCATATCTTAATTTCTTCACTATTCTCACAGTGTTGTGGAGCCCCACGTATGACCAGCCACAGATGTAACCTCTGATTATTTTTTCTATCTTCTCTTTTTGCTTTTACCTTGCACAGTACCCCAAAAAATTGTCTTGTTTACAAGTTTACCTAATGTGAGTAGGCCACCATAAATCAATCTTTTTTTTGAGCTGTTGCACATTTATCTCAAAGGTTAAGAGCTTATCCTAGAGTAACAATGAATGGTTTTCATAATGTCCTCTTATGATATTTTCCAGGACCGATATGACTGTAGAGGTAGACTTTGAAATCCCAAAAGTAAATGGCACCAGTGGAGTATTTGTGGCAGCACGTGTTGATAGGGGAAGCTGTCCAGTTGAAAGTAGTCAAGGCATATTCTTCTTTGTTGTTCCAAATTCTGGAAAATTTGTTGTATCCAATGACTTAGGTATGTACAAATAATATTGTAACTTTTATATCCTTTATTTTTGCAAAAGGAAAATACAGTGGAACACGTTTAAACCGAAATTTTAGGGGGTCTAATTTCTATTTCGGTTCAAATAATATTGTATCTTTTATATCATCATCATCATCATCATCATCATCATCATCATCATCATCATCATCATCATCATCATCATCATCATCGTCAGCAGCAGCAGCAGCAGCAGCAGTAGTAGTATTATAACAATAACAAAATTAAATATACCATTGTCTCAATTGAAATGCTTTGCTCTTGATGTTTCAGTAATGTCTAAAGTGTTGACTCAAGGTCAGCTTACCATTGGGAGTGGTTGGCACAAACTTTCCTTGACTGTTACAGTAAGTGGTTATGTCATGAGATGATGCACATTTTTTTTTTACATTCTGTTTCAGACAATGTTGAATGTCAAAGGGAGGTAGAGCAAATGAATGGAGTCAGAATTTTAGGTCATCATATTGAAATGGGCATTGATCAAATATTCTTGTCTCATAGAAATAAATAATTTAAATGAGAATTAAAGGCATGAATTATTTTTAGTGATTAAATTCATCACCTATTACTAGTTCAGAGAAAGAGGGATTGTAAGATCAGATTTAAGAATTCACATAATTTCATTTAAACTGATGCAGTCATAAATTTATTATAGTCTACCCCTGAACATTGTCAATTTATGTTTCATATTTGACTGAAAGTGGTCTAGGGTTATGCTTTATTTACTCATAAATACTTTACAATATGTGCGTGTGAGTCTTTAATGCATTTTAAGCTTTCATTTTCAGATTAAAAAGCATACAGACTCTTCTAGTGAAATAAAAATAATTCTGATGGCAAAAGATCTCATATACAAATTATGCAGTGGTATTTCTTAACTAATTCGCACATTTTGGTGAAGATTTACTTCTGATTCCTTCTCCAAATAATTATGATTAATTAGACTTTCTGCTAGGTATTTTCATTTATATTACATATGTATTAAATTTGAAACTCATCTCTCTATTAGAATTAGACTAATTACTTTTTCTGTTTAAATAATCCTCACCCAGTATACTTATGCATTTTTTTAGTGACCTTTGTTGAATATTTTTTTTTCTTTTTCAGAGAGGAAATTCCACTGGATCTGTGGACTCTAAAGAACTTTTCAACATCGCTACCCCTTCAAGCCCTTTACATGGGTGGGCAGCAATGGGCACAGATGGCTTTGGTTATGCAGATTTTGATAATCTCAATATCATCAGTGCAAAATATGACTGAAAAGAAAGTAACCTGATAGAAATTTTTAAGTTGGTTTTTTATGTATTCATAGTCAAGAAACAATATTGTAAATTAATACTTAAATTTTATTCTTGATAATTATGCCCTTTTTACAGATATTTTAATTTTTTTTTTATCATCACACAACGCAATAACAAAAGAGTTCATATTTAATGCTGACTTTTGCTACAGCGGCTATGCATGCATTTGATATAATGTCCTTGATATGTTTTAGCAAAAAGGTCTGATAAATTATCAGAACAATCAGATCAAGTAACAAAATATATCAAATACTTATAACAATTATCCTATCCACATTAAATTGTCCATAAATATCAAGGGGGGGGGGGGGGGGAGAACAGGGATATTGTGACGAAAGAATACTCACTTTTTGCATGTTTTTTAGTTCAATTCTTTAAAATATTTTGTGCTATTTCACCCGGTGCTTTAGAGAGCTCATAGAAAACCTGCCTTTTTTAAAATTTAATTACATTGCTAGACAGTTGACTAGATTTTTTTTTAAATTTAATTACATTTCTAGACAGTTGAATAGATTATTGATTTTTAATTTAATGACATTGCTAGACAGTTGACTGGATTATTTTTATGGTCTAATTTTAATTGTACTATTTCAATCTTATGTGCTAGATTTTTTCTATTTGAACTATAATTATATGTTTTGTCTCTTTAGTATTCATCATGTTTCTTACAAGTTTGTGCAAAGTAAAAAAAAATAAAAACAATATGATGCATTTTGTTGTAAGTGTAAATAAACATATGTGTAACTAGGAATTTGTTTTTTTATATTTCTACCTTGCCTCATATTTCAACTGCCGTAATTTCTTTTTTTCTGTTTGCTTGTTTAATGCCATTCTTTAAAATGATTTTGTGCTATTACACAAAACACTTGAAATAGCATTTTTTAATAACACTACTAGACAATTGAATGTAGGAAAAAAAAGAGATTTCTTGCACATTGTAATCTTTTTTTTGTCTTAAAGCATTGGATATACTATATGACTCTAGACATGCAGTTTGTGAAGATAAATTAATTCAAGGCAGCATTAACTATGTTAGGTTGTTTTAACCTCATAAAAAAGTCCATACTTTAAAATTAAGGAGGACTCCATTATTTTGTTAAAATCAATTACAATCTGACAAAAATCTTGACATATTTGTTTTCTTCAATAAACCAATATGAATGATTCAACTGTACTACAGCTCGTACATGTATGTATATCTATTAAAACATTTGTTCGGTTAATCAGTACAAAACCTATTTAACAGATGTAATATAAACTGAGTGAGAAAGTTTTTGGAACCATATTATTTTATGTATGTGATTTATTGAACTTGTATCAGTTAACATTAAGTCCCAGGTTTAAAATCATTTGCCATTCTTAATATGTCACCTTACATTTTCTCGAAATAAAGTTATACAATTATGATACAATGTACCAGCATTTTAGCAAATACTGCATGATCAGGTATTATTTTTCTTCTTTGTTTTAGCTCCCTCTTAATTTTTCTATTCTGGCTCTTTCCTGCTTCCCTTCTTCTTCTTCTTCTTCTTTTTCTACTACTACTACTACTACTACTACTACTACTACTACTACTACTACTACTACTACTACTACTACTACTACTACTACTACTACTACTACTACTACTACTACTACTACTACTACTACTACTACTACTACTACTACTACTACTACTACTACTACTACTACTACTACTACTACTACTACCACCACTACTACTACTGCACGGTGGCCCTGGGGTAGAACATCGGCTTCCGACGCTAAAGGTCCGGGTTCAAACCCTGGCTATTGCGCTTCCTACTGGTTGGGTCGATGTGAGACAGGAATCATGGTATACCCGTCCTGTCTCGTGTGTGGCAGCACATAAAATTGTCAGACGTCAGTCGTGAGGCCCGTCAAATACTACTCCTGCTGCTGCTGCTACTACTACTACTACTACTACTACTACTACTACTACTACTACTACTACTACTACTACTACTACTACTACTACTAGGCCTACTACTACTACTGCTACATGTAGGCCTATTACTGTTGCTGCTGCTGCTGCTCTTCCTCCTGCTGCTGCTATTACACATACTGCGTGTACTTTTAATGTACCACATAATGGTGTTGCTAAGGTCTCAGCATCCAGCCTTCATCACACGTTAAAAATAAAACAAACAAACAAAAAATAGAGTAAATGCTGTTAGTTAACATGGTTACTTTCCTAAATAGATTAATTGTCAGTTTTAGTAGTTTTGATTTTATTTTTAAACTGCTAACTGCTACTTGCCAGATACGCCTTCATCAAAATGGAAGACAGGGCATTCACGGCGGGCATTATTTTAAGCTTACTAAACGCTCACTAGCCACTAGGCCTCTAGGCCTGCGACTCTCCCAGTGCTAATCTAGATCTAGATCTACATGTTCTTTTAATTGAGGTACCTCATAATAGTGTAACATAATATCACGGCATACAGTAAAAAACGAGAATAAATTATTATAGTTTATGTAGATCTAGATCTAGTAAGATTATTCATTGTCGTAGGCAACTCTTCCCCCAGATCCTTTCCTACAGTATTAGATTTAACCAGGTAACTTAGATTGTAGAATTGATTTAGATCTAGATTTACTCACTAAGTTAAAACCAAGATCAAGATTTAGATTTAAAAAGATCTAGACTAATCTAGCTTAGAAATTAGATTGGATCCCTCAACTTCCACATTCTATTGACGGAAAGTTAAACTGTCCAAACTGAACTTATACTACTACTACTACTACTACTACTACTACTACTACTACTACTACTACTACTACTACTACTACTACTACTACTACTACTACTACTACTACTACTCCCAATACTACTACTACTACTACTACTACTACTACTACTACTACTACTACTACTACTACTACTACAACAGCAACTACTACTAATATCACCACCACCACCACTACTACTACTGCACGGTGGCCCTGGGGTAGAACATCGGCTTCCGACGCTAAAGGTCCGGGTTCAAACCCTGGCTATTGCGCTTCCTACTGGTTGGGTCGATGTGAGACAGGAATCATGGTATACCCGCCCTGTCTCGTGTGTGGCAGCACATAAAATTGTCAGACGTCAGTCGTGAGGCCCGTCAAATACTACTCCTGCTGCTGCTGCTACTACTACTACTACTACTACTACTACTACTACTACTACTACTACTACTACTACTACTACTACTACTACTACTACTACTACTACTACTACTACTACTACTACTACTACTACTACTACTACTACTACTACTACTACTACTACTACTACTACATGTAGGCCTATTACTGTTGCTGCTGCTGCTGCTCTTCCTCCTGCTGCTGCTATTACACATACTGCGTGTACTTTTAATGTACCACATAATGGTGTTGCTAAGGTCTCAGCATCCAGCCTTCATCACACGTTAAAAATAAAACAAACAAACAAAAAATAGAGTAAATGCTGTTAGTTAACATGGTTACTTTCCTAAAATAATAGATTGTAGTTTTGATTTTATTTTTAAACTGCTAACTGCTACTTGCCAGCTACGCCTTCATCAAAATCGAAGACTGGGCATTCACGGCGGGCATTATTTTAAGCTTACTAAACGCTCACTAGCCACTAGGCCACTAGGCCTGCGACTCTCCCAGTGCTAATCTAGATGTAGATCTACATGTTCGTTTAATTGAGGTACCTCATAATAGTGTAACATAATATCACGGCATACAGTAAAAAACGAGAATAAATTATTATAGTTTATGTAGATCTAGAATCTAGATCTAGTAAGATTATTCATTGTCGTAGGCAACTCTTCCCCCAGATCCTTTCCTACAGTATTAGATTTAACCCTCTAGAGGTAACTTAGATTGTAGAATTGATTTAGATCTAGATTTACTCACTTAAGTTAAAACCAAGATCAAGATTTAGATTTAAAAATCTGAAATCTGAAAAGTAGTTCCTAAATGCCCATCAGGGCCAACACAGGAACGGGGCAAGTGCGTCACGGCTGGGTTGCGGAGAACCGGTTCTTAAAGTCGGAGGCAGAACCGGCCATAATTGTGCTGTCGGGTAGATTGTTCCACTCCGGTATGGTGCGCAGTATGAGGGAATTTGTGTAGGGTGATTTTCGTGATCGAGGTCTCAAAATTTGGAAACTGTTTTTCCTCGATGGCCGCGGGTTTGGGATGATGCCTACCTCCGTATGCTCAATGCCAACTTGATGGAAGTAGATTTTGTAGAGCAGTGTTAGTCGTAGAATCATCCTCCTGTCTCCAAGGCCTGACCACCCGAGATCCTGTAGTAGGCCGGTGACGCTGGTATGTGGCGAGTATGCCGACTTAGCCCACCTGGCCGCTTTCCTCTGAATGGCTTCGATTTTGTTTGTGTCCTTAATTTTATAGGGATCCCAGATGGGGGCCGCATATTCAAGGCCCGAGCGCACTAATGACGTGTAAGCCAGGCTCTTGGAAGGAGTTGGGGCTCCCCTTAGGTTCCGTCTGAGAAAGCCTAGCTTTTGGTTTCCTTTCTTGGTGACGTAGTCCACATGAGGGGTCCAGGACAGATCATTTGAAATCCAAACACCAAGGTATTTTACAGTGTCTACCTCTGCAAGGATTTGGTCATGGAGAGTGTAGAAGTAGTTTATTGCACCCCGCTGACCCACTCGAGTCCTTAGTACATTGCATTTTGAGGGGTTGAAGTTCATACCCCATGTGGTACTCCAGGTTTGTAAGGAGCTGAGGTCTTTTTGCAATAGCACCTGGTCTTGGTGTGAATGAATGGGCCTGTAGATCAAGCAGTCGTCTGCAAACAGCCGAATGCTGGTTCCTGTGTTTATATTGATGCCGATGTCGTTTATAAAGAGCAGAAAAAGAAGTGGGCCTAACACCGTGCCTTGGGGCACCCCTGAATCTACACTTTCACTTTGTGATGCTACACCGTCTACTATCACTTGTTGTGATCGACCTTTCAGGAAATTTCCAATCCACTGGCACACTTCTGCACTTAATCCGTAAAACCTGAGCTTGTTAAGGAGTCGGGTATGGGGAACTACATCAAAGGCCTTGCTGAAGTCCAGAATCCCGATGTCCACCTGTGTACCCTGGTCGTTGTACCCTGCAAGCTCATGCATGGTCACAGCTAGCTGGGTCTCACAGCTGTGGTTGGCTCTAAAGCCGTGCTGGTAGCTAGCGAGAATATTATAGGTGTCAAGATGGGCACGGACTTGTGAGCAGATGATATGCTCAAACAGCTTACTGGTGACGCAGGTGAGTGAGACTGGGCGATAATTAGCTGCCTCATCCTTAGCTCCTTTCTTATAGATAGGACTAATCCACTGGGTTTTCCAAACCGATGGTACCTCGCCTGTTACCATGCTCTGAGTAAAAATGAAAGCAAGGACCGGTGCTAATTCCTCAGCTAGCTCTTTCAGCATACGACATGGGATGCGGTCCGGGCCACTTGCTTTTGATGGGTTGACAGAGCGGAGTAGTTTTAGAACTCCAGCTTCCGTAATGGCGAACTGTGCCATGGCTGGATAGTTTGGACCAAAGGGTGCAGCGTCTTTATCAACCGAGTCATGGTCCTTGGTATACACACTTTTAAACTGGTCAGAGAGGATTTTGGCACGGTCTTCAGCCAAGGTGTGCAGCCGACCCTTATGTTTTAACGGTGCAACTCCTATGTTGTCCTGGCTCTGAGACTTAATATAACTCCAAAAGGGTTTAGGCACACTTTAGTACATTCTAGCACTTTCATCGAAGTCAATGAATACATAATATATTCAAATTCATTCATTCATTGCACATCAAGGTGAGGGACAAGTGGTACACATTTTAAGAAAGGTGCACCAAAACTTAAAGGGTTACAAAATAGATCTAAAATTTTAAGTCTTTTTAAATTTGTCCTACCACTTGTCCACTATGATACCATGTGTAGGAAATTCAGTTAAATCAACAAGTCCTCATGTCTAGTCTTTTTCAATAAATACAATTTTAATTTCAGGCACCTTTCTCTTATTGGACCAAAGGGTGCAGCGTCTTTATCAACCGAGTCATGGTCCTTGGTATACACACTTTTAAACTGGTCAGAGAGGATTTTGGCACGGTCTTCAGCCAAGGTGTGCAGCCGACCCTTATGTTTTAACGGTGCAACTCCTATGTTGTCCTGGCTCTGAGACTTAATATAACTCCAAAAGGGTTTAAAAAGATCTAATCTAGCTTAGAAATTAGATTGGATCCCTCAACTTCCACATTCTATTGATGGAAAGTTAAACTGTCCAAACTGAACTTAAGTGCTCAAATAGGCTTGTCAATTTCTGCTTGGTCTGGATTTGAAATTCTCAAGTCCCTGGGCTCTGTACTAAAGGATTTCATTAAAAATATATGATTGACTCAATCTATGGCTAATATGACTAAGTCTAGATCTATATATGCTCAATATAATTAGTATTGTTCCAATGTTGCAAAAGGCGCTATAAATTGTGTGTTTACATAAATTATAAATAATTATATTACACTTGGTATCGTGATCATCAAAATTATAAAAGTAAATAATCTTTCTCCAAATCTAGGAAACTTTAAATTATGAGAGAGGTTAAGCTTTATTCAACTTTCAAAATAGTAAAAAGGAGCTCTTTGCCTACATTTAAGCACTATAGTAAGTTAAAATGTTTTTTTTTTATTAGTGAGCTCACATTAGAAAAACTATTACATAACACCTTCAATTTTACTTTTAACCGTGAAACCTTAGTACCTATACGGAAGACTTCCTGTATCGGTAGTCACTTCCGGCAAAAGCAATCCCTGCCTCTGTAGCACATCATCTTTAGGAAGATCAAGTAAAAAAGATCTGTTAACTAAAAAAAATATCTCTTTCTCTATCAGATGAACTGTACATAATGCCTCAAGAACACTCACCCTCTCCAACACCTCAAAGAGCAATATATGGTTTTGCCCTATATATTGCTTCATTTGCTTTATTTGGTAAGTAATAAGGTTTATAATTTTGTTAGTTCATCCATTGATGCAGCATCTTTTCAATTACAGCTGTCACAATATGTTCCTGTTGACTTGACCTATATCCAATTTTTCTTGTTATATAAATAGAACAGATAGATGCCAGGGAAATTATCCAAGATTCTTATGTTGTGTCAGAGTTATTATGGTCTATCTGTGAGATAAACTGTTATGTTAGCAATGTGATAATTATCTTAATGCATGTTCATGTTGGAAAAATAGTTAGAATACATGTTTGTATTATGTTGTGCCATTTTCTATACTTTAGAAATTAATAAATTTTACCATATGATCAGACATAATAATTTATTATCCAATTGACTATTTTCTTTGATACATTCTGTAGTGCTTTCTCTGTGTTGTTTTTATGTTTAACGAAACCCTTCAAATCTTTGGACACCCTGTTTTAAAATTGTATAGTCCAAAGCCCTGCAAATTGAGTTATTGACTATGCCCTTTATTTCCCAGGACTATACATTGTGTGGGCTTACGTTCCTGATCAGTGGTTACATTGGTTAGGTCTCACCTATTGGCCTCAAAAGTAAGAAATATCTTCTGATAATTTTATGAGATTTAGTGGCTATATTCTCTATTCTCTCTCATAGTAAAAATGGGGAATGCCTTGTGTAATTTGACTGGCGCTATTGTACATTTTTTAAAATTGATACTTAGATTTGAGTGATAAAAAAGTTTTTTACACATTTATATAGCACTTGGTACTAAATGGACAAAAAAAACCCATTATTTTTCGCCCCATAATTATTGTCTTATAAAATACTATTAAATCTCTCTTTCAAGGTACTGGGCAGTAGCACTTCCTGTGTACTTCTGTGTTGCTATTGTTCTCAGTTACATGGTCTACTTTGGACTGATCTTTTTGAAGACTGCATCTTTATCTGACATGAGCACTATAACAGGTATTCAGACATGGAAATAAAAAAAAAATGTTCTTGCAGCTTTTCTTCTTAATTTTTTGCCTAATGAGTAATATGCAGGATTGTCATTCTCAATTTTTTTTTTTTTACTTTTGCTTACTTATTTAATCTATATCTAATCTAAACCTTCAGAGACACAACACCATCCTCTTTTTATGCATAGATTTTTTTTTACAAGCCAGGCAGCTTACATAAAAGAAGTTTATGTAAAATGCAGAAGAGCTGTTTTTTTTTTTTTTTTAATTTAAGCCAAATATGGTATGTGTTGGTTCTCACAGTCAGTCTAATAGCTTTACTTGGTTGAATTGAAATAGCTTTGGATCATATTTTGCATTAGGAAATACAGTCATAAAATATTCTCTTATCTCTCTAAAAAGGAAGCCACTTGATAAAATTATAACTATTTATTTGGCATTTCAAAGTTATCACTATCAGACGATACAATGTCACAGTTCTAAAGAATTCACTTTATAACACAATTCATTTCATTTTGAGATTATTATAATGAAATATAAAATGATTAAATGAAAGAGACTAGCAGATATTGTATAGCTAGGTATTGTTTTAATAAACTAACTTTTCCTCAGGTTAGGTTTATTAGATCATTTGAAGTCTGAATATTTAAGAATCTGTCAAGTTAGCAAAGATAAAGTAGTTCTTATATTTCTTAAAGATATTAATAATGTAACATCAGTTTTTCAATTGTTCTGTTTTTCCCTCCAGATTCTCAAGCAAACTATGCTTGTGATGCTGCGCTCCCTGTGGATGCAATTCCACCTTTAAGAGATTTACACATCTCGGATGTAAATAAGAGATTGTATGGGAGTGATTTATGATTCTGCTTCAAGATGCTTATTTGAAAATGTTACACGTGAGGATATATGTTTGAGGTATCAGTAAATTAAGCAGCAACTGCTAGATAACGTTTACTAGAGAGAGTGCTCTTAGAGACTTGCTTGTGCTGGATGTAAATATGTTCTTTATATTTTCGTTAGTTGTTTTGAATAAAAAGTTCAAGCATTCTGTCTGTACCAAGTAAAATCGTGTAAGAATGTTTGCAGAGCTCTGAAATACAATGCAATAGTACTTAGCTGGCATCAATGTTATGAGAAGCAGTGTTATCACTACTGAAGTTGAATGTTGTGCTACAGTCTTTACAAAATAATGATAAAACACCACTCATTAATATGAACATAACAAGATAAATAGTTAATATTATTATCGTTATAACTCATTGTTATCAGAGTGAGAGAGAGACCGACGACAAAAATGCACAGAAGTCATCATCTGTCTACAAAAAATCCTGTCAAGAGAAAAATCTCTCAAGTATCTTGCTTTCATTGTTTGCCACAGCCAACACAACAACCTGCCAATCTTAACAGTACAATTGTAGCCAAACCTATGAGAAGATGCCTAAACATGACGCTTTTTTGTTGGAAAGTTGGCAGATGACCATTCTGTCTCTTATCTGTTCAGACTCGTGGTCTTGATAATTGCAGTGTTGGACAAAGTCTCTTAGATCTCTGTAAAAATCTTACACAGTTTCGTTGTCCCTCTGTTTCCTCTCCTGGAATTTTGTCCTCTCATAGATGACGTTTCTTCTGACAATAAAATAGTCGTCAAACTTCTTGATGATATTGTCATATATATGGTGGCGCTGTGCCTGTCTGTCTTCAGAAGGGCGCCTTTAATATGTCCCAAGATCAGGCCCGCTATTGGGTCTTTTAGGACAAATGCCTCTGCTCGTCCTGTAAAATATGGCGAGCTAACTTAAATGACTGCAGTTTGGAAACCTTTTCTTGCAGCAAAACATGTTGACCTTGATGTAGCGGCTGTGAAGCAATTGCTAGGGACCAGTTACTACTTCACCGCCACTGTATTACACCCAGTGTCACGCAGAAGTGTGGCTGCCCGGACACAGACAGTACCCTGCTGGATCATTAGCTTTAGTATGGGGCATCCGCGACACAGCAGTGGTGGTGGTCCGATGTGTTGTTGCAGTATTACAATTACTGGAATATTCCTGCTGTCTCCTGAAGCAATTGCGCGTGTAATGGTCCTTCTTTCCATAATAAAAACAGAAATCTTCGTTGGATGCTCCATAATCCGAATACTTTTCACGATCACCCTTTCACAATTAATCTTATAACCAGTTTTTAGATGACCAGTCGATTCCTGCCGTAAACTGCGAGATTGGTACGACAACCTAGACTGTGAATGTAGTCTGGTATCTCGCAATTCTCTACGTGCCTTGTTCAGAGATGGACATCTACTGTAGTGGGATACGGTTTAGGTCCATCTGCACCTCTATTTTTGGACATGCTGTGGTGCGTGCTGTTTACCTGCTCTCAGAATAGCCCACAAACCCAACAGTTGGAGTTATCTTTCTGGCGAAATTTTTTATTGGTCTAGCCGAGACATAGGCGTTGGCGTACTTCTTTAAATCCTCGATAGTCGCAGGGGATCTGTCCTTGATGTGTGCCGAAAAATTGTTGTCACACATGTCGAGTAACTGTTTTCGCTTTAAAGAACTTCAACTTGAATCCATTTTTATCGCAATTAAAACTTGGAAGCAAAGTGTTCTTCACTGTTCCGTAACACGCGCTTACAGTCGGGTGGAGGGAGAGAAAGACTGAGAGAGCCTCCTCTTGCAGCAAGTTGGCCAAACATGACAGCCACTCTGATTTTCATATCTTTCCAACAGCTCCAGGTAGAGGTCTACCTGGGTTGCATCCGATAGCGAAGGTAGCTGGGGTTTACCTGCATTGGATCTGTAGAAAGCCGGACTGTCCAAATAGTTAGCAGCAGCTCTAGACGGCAGTTTTTGTTGTCTCTCTGCCTCCAGTCTTTTTAGTATGTAGGTTCAGTTTAATAATTATATAGAGAGAGATAACAACAGTTTGGAAGCTTACAGAGACAGGGCAGCCTAAAAAGCTCTAACATGCTCTAAGCAGCATGGATAATAAACACACCTCTCAAAGGCAATGATTACTCCACAAATCACTAGTGACTCCTGATACAGAGAATCCCACTGATGCGATGTAATTCACGTCCGCTGAAAAGATGAAATTCGTAACTCTTATATAGAGAATAATGCAAACTAGCTGTAAACAGCTCCTGCCTCGGAGAAACTTGCGTCAAGTGTGAAATCATCACAGTTTTGAGCTGGTCTTCATGTCGCCTGATTGCTTGACCTTGATGCTGAAGGTTTTCTAATTGAGGAAAGCACCAGCTCTACTCATTGCTCTCCATGCAGCTCATTCCTAACCCCCCATCTGTCTATCCACTCTATGCAATGATGTTCGAGAAAATGTAATTTGGGGAAGATTTTGTGACTAACGTTTTTCCTGTAACATGCCAAGTTCTCATCTTATATTGAAAATCAGCACTTGATGTTTTTTCAGTGGGCTTGGTGTGTTAAATTGCTTTATGTATTTTAAAGAGGAGGAAGTTGGCTCACTTAAAATGTAATTGAAACTGTTAAGCAACATCAATTATTGTTTTCTTCCTTGTGATTTCTTTTTCCTTTTCAATTACACTTGAACAGATTGCTTCACTGACTGAAGGTTGAAGATATTTTTTTACCGTGATTGCCTGTGAACGACCTACCATGATAAGCTGGTACAATAATAATTTTTATGGCTTTTTAATAATCTATCTAAATTGCTACAGACGGGTCCACACCTAGATACATAATGAATCTCAGACAGAATCATCTTAGTGAAACTCATCGTTGGCCGGTGTGTGTGTACCATCCTGTCAGTGTATGCGCCACAGAGTGGTCTATGTGAGGAGATTAAAGATCAGTTCTTTGATCAGCTGCGAGCTGTAACTGTCAAGATCCCAGGATAAAAGTAAAAATACAAGAAACTTAAAGGAAATTCCCCTTGTAGTTAGTTAACTACGCGATTATTAATATCGGCGATTATTTACTCTTATTTATAATGACGCTTTGTATATGCGCTCTTTTATGTAAACTGTCACAACTAGATACAATGACGCACTTCCTTGTTGCTCTTTTGCACTTTTTTGTTACACAGTACTAGATCTAGATCTTTCAAGATAAACAAGAAATAACGGTTCAAAGGAAGCCAAAGCAAACAAAGTTAAAGACTTAAATTTAAAATAAAAAATAAACCTGTTACTCTAACGGAACCTGAATCCCACTAAAAGCTGCACCACATAGATTTAAAGAAGCACCAAAAGGTCAGTCACATTTGCATTGATTGTTGTTATGTTATGATAATTGGGTCATCCTCCACTTTGAATTTCCTGAGTTGAGACTCCGACTGGGACTAAGATCCCACATACTTGTACATTCAAACTATTTACAAAGTATGAATGTACAAGTATGTGGGATCTTAGTCCCAGTCGGAGTCTCAACTCAGGAAATTCAAAGTGGAGGATGACCCAATTATCATAACATAACAACAATCAATGCAAATGTGACTGACCTTTTGGTGCTTCTTTAAATCTATGTGGTGCAGCTTTTAGTGGGATTCAGGTTCCGTTAGAGTAACAGGTTTATTTTTTATTTTAAATTTAAGTCTTTAACTTTGTTTGCTTTGGCTTCCTTTGAACCGTTATTTCTTGTTTATCTTGAAAGATCTAGATCTAGTACTGTGTAACAAATAAGTGCAAAAGAGCAACAAGGAAGTGCGTCATTGTATCTAGTTGTGACAGTTTACATAAAAGAGCGCATATACAAAGCGTCATTATAAATAAGAGTAAATAATCGCCGATATTAATAATCGCGTAGTTAACTAACTACAAGGGGAATTTCCTTTAAGTTTCTTGTATTTTTATTTTGTTAATTTCTGTAGTTATCTTTATTAATACCGCTTACTGTAGCGCAAGTGATTGAGCATAATTATAATTATAGGTACCTTTACACTCCCACCAATTGCCAAGATTCAACGTCTGCCCTTGGGCTTTCCAGCAGTTGCTAAGGCATACGATGAATCTGGACAATTCCCTAATGGCATACACAGGCTGTACAGTGAGTATTCTATTGTTCCTCCAGTGCCAAAAGCAAAACTAGCTTCTGAATGGGACGTTCAAGGATTGTTGGCCTCGATATACGCTTGCCACTTATATTGAGGTCCTTAGTGGCGACATAGAGTTGGACGGAACGCACCAAACCATCGTCACCTTTGCGCGTTGCTGTTACTCTGGCTAATGGCCACTGGTTGCGGGGAGATATATCTGAGATGAGAACGATGTCTCCCACCTTGAGGTTTCGTTGCTTGTTGGTCCATTTCTGGCGCAGCGCAAGGTTAACTAAGTATTCCTTCCGCCAGCGGGACCAAAACTGTTCGGCAAGAAACTGCACACGCCTCCAACGTTTCCTGAGGTACACATCCTCTTTAACAAATGTTCCAGGAGGAGGCAAAGGTATTCTCGGCTTCATCGTGAGAATGTGGTTTGGTGTGAGCGGTGAGGGCGCCATTGGGTCCCCTTGTTGTATAGCAGTTATGGGCCTGCAGTTGACTATAGCCATTGTTTCGTAGAACAGCGTCCGCAGAGATGAGTCGTCGAGGCGGTTGGAAGAGAGGAGCAGGGTAGTATTGAGGATGGACCTTATGGATCTGATCTGACGCTCCCAAACTCCTCCCGCGTGACTTGCATGTGGAACATTGAATGTGAAATGACACTGTCTTTCAACGAGGAATTGTTCGACCCTTGTCCTGTTCATTTGCTTCATTGCAGATGCAAATTCATTTGACGCTCCGACAAAATTGGTGCCTTGGTCGCAATGGAGTTCAGTGACGGGTCCTCTGATGGCCAAGAAGCAGCGTAGGCTGTTGATAAAACTGTCTGTCGTTAGGTCGTCCAATAGTTCTATGTGGATAGCTCTTGAACTGAAGCAAGTAAAAACAAGGCCATAGCGCTTTGTCTCCTTCCGACCGTTTTTCACAGTAAAGGGTCCGAACCCATCCATTCCCACATATGTGAACGGTGAAGATGGCTGGACGCGTTCTTGGGGTAAGGATGCCATTAGTTGCTCCTGGAAGGAGCCACGCAGTTTGCGGCATGTCACACAGTTTTTGATGACCTTGGCAACTTGACGTGAGCCACCTACTATCCAATATCCTTGTGATCTTACTTCGTTCCAGGTGATGCCTCTGCCTTGGTGTTGGATTCGTTCATGATGATACTTGATGAGCAGTTCCGCCACATGAGTATCCTTAGGCAACACAATAGGGTGTCTTTCATTCAGGGTTAGGTCACTGTTTGACAGTCTCCCACCAACGCGGAGTATGCCATCTACTAGGAAAGGCTCTGCATGTTTGATGTGACTGGTTGCAGGTAGAAGTCGATTTTGTTGAAGACTTGCAATCTCAGCACCAAAGAATTCAGATTGAATTCCTTGGATCACTGACTGTTCCGCCTTTGCGAGTTCCACAACTGAGATTGTGAGTTTTGATTTCGCCTTGAGGTTGAGTATTCTGGCAATGGTCCTCAAAACCTTTGGCCAATGTGATATGTGAGACAGACGAGAATTCAGATCACAGGGTGGAGAGGTGGCGGTCTTCAGGGATGTTACTGTCCTTACTTCTGGATCGCCTAGTCGCAATGAGGAGGAGAGTCGTTCTGGCAATTCCAGCGTCTCTCTCCACAGGAAGGCTGGGCCAGTCAGCCAATTGGATGAGCTGAGCTCCGTGGCGCTCAAGCCTCTTGAGCAGTGATCGGCTGGGTTGTCCTCAGAGGCAACATGGTGCCATTGGTTTAGTTCTGTGAGCTCCCGGATTTTGCTAACTCGGTTTGCTACAAAGACGTGAAATTTCTTTGCATCATTATTGATGTATCCAAGTGCCACCTTGGAATCTGACCAAAAGTGTTCGGTCTTGATCTGGATTGTCAGAGACTCCTTTACTGTGCGACCGATTTCTGCTGCCACGAGTGCAGCAGTCAGTTCAAGTCGTGGAATGCTGACAGATTTTGTTGGTGCCACCCTAGCCTTTGCAGCGACAAGAGCGCAGTGGACCTCTCCATTGCTGGATGTTGTTCGGAGGTAGGAGCACATGCCATACCCTTTCTGACTTGCATCCGAGAAATGGTGAAGCTGGAATTCCACAGGGATGAAGTGTGCTGGGTAATAACACCTTGGGATGGAAAGGTCATGAAGGAGCTTGAGGTCTTGCTCCCACCGTCGCCACTGTGCAAGAAGTTCTTGAGGTATGTCTTCATCCCACTTGGAACCTCTGCGGCAGGCCGCCTGGAGTACGCCCTTTCCAATCATTGTGAAGGGAGCTACTAATCCAAGGGGGTCATACAGTGATGCTATGGTGGACAGAGCTCCTCTTCTTGTGGCTGGCTTAGGGGCTGGAGAAAAGAAGAAATGGATTGTGTCCTTCCTTGTTGACCAATCCATGCCCAGGGTTCTTTGGATGGCTGTCTCTGGAGTGAGAGATTTTGATCCTTCGGCCCTTTCAGAAGGTGGTACATCCTTTAGGGCAGACGGATTGTTTGATGCGAATTTGTGCAACCGTATGCCTCCTGTTGCGCAAATGGCTACAGCTTCCTGAATGATTTTGGTTGCCGTCTCGATGTCAGGCACACTCATCAACCCATCATCCACATAAAAGCTTTCCTGGATGAACCTAGCTCCAGCAGGGTGGGTATCCTCACAGTCAGTAGCGATGTGTTTTAGTGCATAATTGGCACATCCTGGTGATGAAGCGGCTCCGAACAAGTGCACCTTCATTCTGAAAATAGAGGGTTCCTCGGCCAGGTTGCCATGTTCCCACCACAGGAAGCGTAAATAGTCCCTATGATGTGGTGTCACCTCAAACTGGTAGAACATCTTCTCGATGTCACAGGTGAATGCGATGCTGTGCTGCCTGAATCTGCAAAGTATGCCTACCAGATTGCTGATGAGGTTCGGTCCAGTCAGGAGGTGGTCGTTTAGGCATGTGTCGCCTGACTTGGCAGCGCAGTCGAAGACAACTCGCAGCTTCCTTTTGTGAGGGTGTAGGACACCATGATGGGGGATATACCATTCTTGGCATTTGGTGGCCGGCACCGCTTCTACTTTCTCAGCATGGCCCTCAGCCACTGTCGCCTCCATGAATTCTCTGTACTCACGATGCAGTTCGGGGTCCCTCTCCAATTTCCGTTTCAAATGGTCCAGGCGTTTCCGTGCCATTCCCTTGCTACTTGGGAGCATGGGTGGCTGGTCTTCTTTGAAGGGTAGAGGCATCTGATAGCGTCCCTTTTGCGTTTTCTCGATGCCAGATTCCAATTTTCCCAAGAACATCAAGTCCTCCTGGGAGACTGTCCTTCCGTCAGGGCCATCTTTGAAATCGGAATCCAGGATGCGAAGAGCATCTGCTGGATTAGTCAGTGGGAGTTCCTTTGCTCGAATTCTCAGACAACTTGCAGATTGGAGTCCTACACCGGAAGATGCCCTGCCAATCACTCCCCACCCGAGGTCCGTCTTGATGGCGAATGGCTCAGTGTTAGCTCCTGCGATGCATTCTCGGGGGAGAAAAGCGTGTGAACAATCGAAGCCGATCAGGATGCCAGCCTCGACGTCAAACTTTGGAGGCAGTTGGTTAGCCATCCCCTTCAGGTGTCTCCATTGACTGGCTGTGGTTGGTGTAGCGATACTTTTCCTTTCCATGGGAATGTGGTCCATAGTGTAGGCTGGCGGTAAGCTGATGAGAATCTGGGAATTGTATCCCCTCACCCGTAGCTTTGCGATCCTCTCACACACCATACCCTTGGAATTTCCACTTAGGGTTTGGACCTTCAGTCTGGTTGCTTCCTTATCCTTTATGCCCAGATCATCCACTAATGTCCGGTCTACAAAGGTGGTGTCGCTTTGGGAGTCAACAAGGGCATACACAAGCTTTTCTATGTGTGGATTGTCACTGGAGGAGATCCAGACGGGCATCGTTAGTGACGTTGACGACATCCGGCCATCATCGCAGTGCAGACGATGAGTTGTGGCAACTACTTCCTTTACCGATATGAAGTTGTCATCATGCATAGAGGTCGGATGTTTTCCTTTGCACTTTTGGCACTGGTGAGGATTGGTGCACTTCTTGGCACCATGTCCAGTCCTCAGGCACCGAAAGCACCTATGTTGGTTAATAACAAAGGCACGACGCTCCTTGATGTCCTTGCTGGCAAAGGCACTGCAAGATGGCAGGTAGTGGTCAGCTTGGCAAAATGGACAGGTCCTCTGTGGCTTGGTGGATGGGTTTAGGTCATTTGTTGTCGTTGTGTGTAGTGCCCTTGCTCTGCGAATGTCAGGTTGCTCGGGCTCCCTTAAGGCGAGCAAGGAGCAGACTGGACGAGTGGCCATCTTGGCTTGAGCTGCCATGAATTTGGCGAAGACGTGGAAGTCCGGATATGGCTGTCCTCTAGCGTCATGCTCTGCTACTACCGCTCCCCACCTAGTCACCAACCAATCCGGTATCTTTTGTAGAACCTTCCGGTTCTCCTCTTGGTCGTTCAGGACCTTCAGTCCGTTGATGTGCGGCATTGCATGGTCCAGCGTAGTGAGGTAGTCTGCCAGTCTCTGAATCCCCAAATAGTCTTTAGGACTGATTCTCGGCCAGGCCGACAACTTTGCACGGAAAGCTGACAAAATCAGTGAAGGATGTCCAAACCGCTCGTTCAGAACGGACCAGGCATCGCCATAAGCTTGCTCATCCGAGCGGTAGAACATTCCGCTCACCGACTCTGCAGCCTCCCCTTTGAGGTACTTTTCCAGAAGTGCCAGCTTGTCCGAAGGTCTGATCCGCCGGTGTCCAATGAGGGACTCAAAGGACCGTTTCCATCTTGGGAATTCAAGAGGGTCACCTCCAAACGTGGTCGGCTCGCAGGTTGGCAGGCGGCTGTAGTCTAAGCTTTGTTGGACGACCTGCACCATCTCCGAGGGAGTCTCTTGGGGAACATAAGTGGGGGCATGCGGGTTCAGGGCAGAGCAGGTGCTGGTTTGCGTTTGTTGCTCCGGTTTAATGGCCATGGTTGGGACGTCGCGACTCAACTCTCTGTCGAGGGCAGCAACCTCTGCTTCCTTGATGGAGATAGCTTTCTCCGTATCCAACCGGTTTAACTCGGCTTGAAGCCAGGCTCGTTCCTGTTGTTGGGCATTCGTAGCTCTCAACTCTGCTTGTTTTGCCGCTAAGTCTGCTGCTGCGGCTGCGCGCCTCTCTGATGTGCTGGTTGTGTGACTCCGGACAGACATGACACTCTTACTTTGAAGGCTGTAAAGGGACTTTGCATGGTCCACATCCAGCAGGTTATGTAGACGTGCCTGCTCAGCCTCGTCATCCCATGGCTCTAGGTCTACTTCAGCCATCCTTGTTTGTGCGAGGGCTACCAAGTTGTTGGTGTTGGCTGAACAGCTGTCCATCCGTTGCCGTGTCACTTGATCTGGCACTCGACGCAGCTGCAGAGCTTCAAACGCTCCGGATACTTCAGTCTGCAGAGCTTGTGACGCCTCAATAATCTCTGCCAGCTCATTTTCCGTCACCTGCTCCTTCAGCCTCCGTCTCGCTGCTCTCATACCCTCCTTCCACTTGCCGTAGACTGTGTCGAAGGCTACCAAGTTTTCTTGCTTCTCAGTTGGTCTCTGGTCTGTTTTCCTTCCAGCGAGGTATTCTTTCATTTTTTCAGTTGGTCTGCTTACTCTCTTTGCCATGTCGTCAGATTCCGCCATTTTCTCTTTGCTCTTTTAAGATTGTTAATGATACGCTTCAATTTAAAAATCTGGAAATACTAATGGACTAAAGACTTAAGTAATGCAAACAGAATGGTGTCTTAATAAACAAAACAAAAAATATTCAAATGGTAAAGTAAAGTTAAAGGCTGTTTGATGAATGCGCTCAAAGGGCAGTATATGTGCGTGGGGTCCTAAATTTTAAAGTAAGTTCATAGGTTAGACAAATTAAAATGGAATAAAACACTTATAGTAATAGGGTATGATAACCAGTTTCACAAGTCTATAAAATAATGTAAAGAGCAAGGAATGGTAACAAAATGCTCAAAGCTAAGACAAGGAGGTAAATGTATAAGACAGAAATTAAATGAGGATTTGTAGTTTGTGTTCCTTTAAGGACAAATTTAAATTTAAAGTAAGTGTTCGTTGTTTGGGTAATCTTTCTGTTATTGGTTTGGGAGTCCTGTTCTGTCACTGTTCAACACCATCAGCCCATTGAAATGTGGTTTGGCGATCGCCGTGGAGTATGGTCTTACTGGCCTGAACGATGATCGGTTGTTCGTTTCTGTCGCGGGTATCACCGTCAGGTCCGGCTCCAAGGTCTCGACCACCGCAAAAGACTTGACTGTAGCAGCACCCACAAGACGTAATTCACACGTATGACAAGGACAGGCGTATAGAAATGGAGAAACTCTAAATTTGTGTCAGACTGTTTATTTGCTGTAAACTGTAACGCCGTCAAGTCTGTGGAGACATGGAATCAACACAGAAATGACAAATGGGAAAACGCTTGATTGACACAATAGATAAAAAGGTAGCCTAATGAAGATAATATTCATAAAGCAAATTACTGTATCAAATTAAAGAAATGAAATTCAAGTATTTTAAATTAAAATTAACCATAACAGCAATATTGTAAATAATAAAGTGGAATACAAATTATGTACATGGACATGGATCAGTTTGTCATCGATTGATAAAATACACAAGGTGATGACAATACTGTTATTACATGATGAATCATAATGAATAATAGGAGCTGCAGCTTATATTGTCTATGACGATCGCATAAAATACAATAACATGGTAAATCTTATAACGTATGCCGTTGGGCCTGGAAATTGATGCTTAGGCCTCATTGGGTTCTTAACCCATTAAACTGAAGTTAATGTGCACTTAACTATTTCACAAATCAAATTGTTTAAAATTATAGTAAACATTAAGAGCAAAATGCATGACAACTCTACAAATATCCAAACTTTCAATGGCTTGAAATCATCATGACAACTGAACAAATAAAATACAATCCAGTTTGGATGTTCTTCAAGTTAAGCAGCGTTGGGACAGTTCTTTCAAGTATTTCAGACATTCAGCACAAACGACAATGATACACAGTGAAGTAAATACCTATTCATTCTCGATACCTTTAATCAACATCTCCTAAAACTATTTACAAAGTATGAATGTACAAGTATGTGGGATCTTAGTCCCAGTCGGAGTCTCAACTCAGGAAATTCAAAGTGGAGGATGACCCAATTATCATAACATAACAACAATCAATGCAAATGTGACTGACCTTTTGGTGCTTCTTTAAATCTATGTGGTGCAGCTTTTAGTGGGATTCAGGTTCCGTTAGAGTAACAGGTTTATTTTTTATTTTAAATTTAAGTCTTTAACTTTGTTTGCTTTGGCTTCCTTTGAACCGTTATTTCTTGTTTATCTTGAAAGATCTAGATCTAGTACTGTGTAACAAATAAGTGCAAAAGAGCAACAAGGAAGTGCGTCATTGTATCTAGTTGTGACAGTTTACATAAAAGAGCGCATATACAAAGCGTCATTATAAATAAGAGTAAATAATCGCCGATATTAATAATCGCGTAGTTAACTAACTACAAGGGGAATTTCCTTTAAGTTTCTTGTATTTTTATTTTGTTAATTTCTGTAGTTATCTTTATTAATACCGCTTACTGTAGCGCAAGTGATTGAGCATAATTATAATTATAGGTACCTTTACAGTCATCGTAAAAACTTCTTGTAACCAGATATATTCTATAGAGGGCCAGTTAAATGATACTTTCCTCTAGATCCGAAATTGGGGATTCCACCCTCTCAATGAAATTTCACTACAGCCCAAGGATGTGAGCTGAAACACGGCATTTTCTTAGAAATGTGCAGATTCATCCGTATCGCCAGAAAATATTGTTCTCAATGTGACCGTGTGGACCTTATGGGTTGTTTGTTTGTTATATGCAAAAACAATATGCTGTGATCATTAGTTTTCAATTAAACTAGAAACAACACACACTTACGTAACTCAATAAAAACAAGTAAAGCACACAGATAAGGTTGGGTAGAATGGAATGTGGCACAAGACCACGGAGTTGTTTATTAAAATTATATCTAAAAGTAATTGAATGCCACAAAGGCTACTATAGAGTAAATACGATAGAGACTCAAAGTCAAACTGGGTCACACTCAAAATAGTAATTTCACGAAATTACAAACTCAATTGACACTTATCGCACAAAGCGTTAAAATCTCAAATACAATAGCAATAGAACCCTACAGCTGAAACAGCTATTAATCTACAGCGTTAGACAGAACTAATCTCGACTCAATAGCGTTCACACAGAACTAAATATCAAATGCAATAGTGTTCTAACAGAACTAAACTTGAGCTCAGAACTAAACTGAAATCAGAGCTAACACTGAAATAGAACTTAAACTTAAAGTTAAACTAGAACACAACTACCAGTGAAACTAGAATAGAACTAGAAGTAGAATAGAACTAGAACTAAAATAAAAATAACACTAGAACTAAAACTTAAACCAGATTTAAAACTAGAATTCAGTACAAAACTAAACTAGATTGTAACTTAAACCCAACCAGGAGGTACATAAAACCTGCCCTTGTTCATAAGGCGAAGTCACACAACAAAATGCACATCGTCAAAATCACTCACGGCGTATATATCCAATGGTACAACGTACAATAATTCAACTCCCAGTGACGCCACTGACGGGTAAGACTGAAGAAAGTACTAAAATAAAACAGATTCAACCGTGGAACAAACTGGCAGGGCTTCCGCTGGACGGAGAAAACAAGGAACTTCGATAGCAAAATCATGGGTTTTTAGGCCCACAGCCAGTCGGCAAGTTCCCTGCACAAAGGAGTTCCCTGGCTAACGGAGAAATCCCCAAGTCAAAGAGTCTGGAAACCCAGTGCCGACCGGAGTGACCGGAGGCTGGGTCGACCACCTGGACAGAGCACTCGGGAGATGCAACTGTCCAGGGGAAAGAAAATTCCCCACACCGACCGACATTAAACGGCCGAAATCTGGAAACCCAGGACCGACCAGAGTGACCAGAGGCTGGTTCGACCACCTGGACAGAGCACTCGGGAGATGCAACTGTCCGAAAAATGACCACGATCACTGGGGGACTGACCTCGATCAAAGTAGTCCATTTCCCTGTTCCTAAAAACATTAAAGAAAACGTAATCCGACCACCGCCTCAAACTAAACCCTGTCAATGTAAACTAAAAGAGGCGTGGCCAAACTACGCGTCTAAGGATCCCAGACCTTAGACTCAATGTGAGCAGAGGTTCAATCTTCCTACGTAACGACCAGACTCATGACTGACAGCTCACAGAAAGACAGAGAACCAAATAGCCAATAAAATCAATGTACATGGCGATAGAACAACACACACAAGTGTAGTACCATCTCTAAAACACACAGCTAAAATACCAAGCCCCACAAGGGTTACAAACTACCAATCAAAAAATGAATAAATCTATACCAGAGGTATTAAAAAAAGAATCTTTAAGTTTACCAAGTAATTACAACCTAAACAAATCTGTCACCCGCTCACATCAAATTAGGTGGAACTTTCCCATTACTACAGCACATGCCTGAAACGTCATCAAGAAATTTGAAAGCAGCACAATAGGCCCTCAACTGTTCAACACTGAAAGCAATAATAAAATTGTCTTGGCTCTTTGTTAATGCAATTGGTAAATTTAATTCAGTGCTTTGAGGCGGGCAAACCCATCATAAAAAATTAATCTTGACATATTTTCTGGCATATTTTTACCACAACATCAAAACAAAATCAAATGAAGGTGGAGAGATTTCACGAAGACGGTAGTGGCCTGAACTTTTTCTACTCTAGATCTAGATATGGTCTAGGTTTTTGAATAAGTGGGCCTAATTTAGAACCAAGCTACATCTAGATCTAGATCATGATCACCATGCATCGAACTACACAGTACTTATATACTTGAAGTCTGTATGTTTATTTTTTAAACCAAAATCAGTAAACACAAATATCCTCATTTGACTCACAACTCACCACAGAACATAGATCTTACAATATGATATACTGCATAAACAAGAATATACATAAAAGCAATTGAAAACAAAAGCATGACTGTAAAAAACAGTACATACATTTATTTATTTAAATGATATGGAGACACTGATACACTATTAGGCTGCGTAATGTAGATTCTTGATCTTAGAGACAGTGCCTCATAACTTTTTATCAGACCGACATTTTAGAGTCAGATCTGGATCTCAATATTCAGATTCCTATAGACAAGAAAACGGCGTACCACAAGGAAGTATTCTGTCACCTATTCTTTTTAACTTAAAAATCAATAACATCATGAAATCTGTCTCAAGCAATGCTAATGCATCTCTATTTGTGGATGACTTTGCCTTGTACATAGAGGGCAAACATCTACAGCATCTAGAGAGAACCATGCAACTATGCGTAAATAAGGTCCACAACTGGGTTTCAAATAACGGCTTTAAATTTTCTATTCTAAAAACGACATGTGTTCATTTTCACCGTCAACGAATTTTTAAAGAACCTCTCATCAAATTAGATGGCCAACCCGTACCAGTAAAAACGGAGGCTAAATTTTTAGGAGTTTTATTTGATAACAAACTATCTTTTGAGCCACACATCATGGCACTAAAAAGAAAATGCCAAAAGGCCCTTAACATCCTCAGGGTAGTAGGTCACACCGACTGGGGTGCAGATAGAGAAACACTGCTTAAACTTTATCGCACCCTAGTTCGGTCAAAACTAGATTATGGCTCCATTGTCTACGGTTCTGCCAAGAAACACATCCTCAAAACACTAGACCCAATACACCATCAAGGTCTGCGCATAGCCTTAGGTGCCTTTCGCACATCACCTATACAAAGTCTCTATGCCGAATCAGGAGAACCATCTCTTGAACATCGCCGCCTAAAATTATCACTTAACTATGCTGCAAAACTAAATTCAATCCCAGAAAACCCTGGTTTTGAATCCCTAACAGATTCTTCACCAATTGAATTCTTCGAAACAAAGAAATCTGGGCCCTCACTTGGAGCTCGATTACAAAACCACCTGGAAAAAATTGAAACAAAATATGAAAACATAGACAATGTAAAAGTAAGAAAACCTCCCCCATGGGAGCAGTACAATGTAAAGTTTGATACCTCTCTCACCGAGTTTGAGAAAGGAAACACCAACGCACTTGTCTTACAAAAAGAATTTCTAAACCTTAAAGAACAATACAACGAGCACTACGAGATCTATACTGATGGTTCTAAACAAGACCACAAAGTGGCAGCAGCCTTTTTTCTGCCGGACGACCCTGGAGATTCTGTCTCGGCACGCCTTAGAGACTATTCATCTGTCTATAGTGCCGAGCTGGAAGCAATTTTAATGGCCATGAAAATGGTAAAAAGCAAACTGTCAAGAAGGAAACGACATTTTGCTGTTTTTGTAGATAGCCTATCTGCTTTGCAGGCTCTGGAGAATAGACATTTTAAGAACAAAAATGTAAGAAGAATTTTTAACATTATTCGAACCCTTTCACAAAGAGTATCTATAACTTTCATATGGACCCCTGCCCATGTGGGCATTAAGGGGAATGAAACTGTTGACCAACATGCCAAGGATGCCCTTTCTAAACGTGAAACTAAGGAGCACCGTCTAGACTGGGCAGACATAAAACCCACTATCAATAACTATATCAATAACCTATGGCAAGAACATTGGAACACACAGGTAGATAACAAATTGCACCGTTTTCTGCCGAACCTAAAGAAAAACCTTCCTAACAGAACAAATCCAAATAGGAAACACGAAACAGTTATGAGCAGATTACGCATCGGCCATACTTGGCTCACACATGTCTATTTATTAAAAAATGAGGATGCTCCTTTTTGCTATGCTTGTGACAGCCCTTACACTGTCCGGCATATTTTAATTGAATGCGCAGATTTTGCTGATATCAGGAAAAAACACTATGTCGCAAATGACATGGGACAACTGTTCAGAGAAATAGATCCCAAGAAGATACTTTGTTATCTCAAGGAAATTGAAATATTAAACAAAATCTGAAGCAATGTACAGTCTGTTTTTAACCTGTTGTATATATATACTTATTTTACACACACTTTTTAAACTATATTTTTATCTTATACGATGACTCACAGCTGGTTGAATAAGTAAGGAAGGATAAGAAATAGAGGGATGAGAAATAGAAGGAAAAACGCCTTGCTAGATTAGAGACCCTGAAATCGCCTATTAGTATTACGGTGGACTGGGTATACCAAATAATCAAACCACTTTTAACATAAATACATCAACTAAGACAGTCTGGAACAAAATTAGAAAAATAAAAGGTAAAGAAATTCGACCAAATACTCACCTAAAAAAAAATAACTTAATAATAACAGATCCTAAAGAAAGTGTAAACATCCTAGCAGAAACCTTTTCAAAGACCTCCTCTACAGAAAATTACTCGGCCAAATTTCAAAAAATTAAACAGTCCAAAGAAAAAAATAACATTAACTTCTCTTCTGACAACAATGAAACATATAACCAGCCATTTACTATTCTTGAGCTAAGAGACTCCCTAAAACGGTCCAACCAGTCATCTGCAGGTAATCGATAGTCTACATCAAAATGATAGAAATCAAAATGATAGAAATCAAAATGCCCAGCAATCAATCAGCCCAAAGTGACACAATCCTCTCCAAAGGATACACAAACTCGAACTTGAAGTATGAAGTAACTTCAATGGATAATAAAACTGTAGATTGTCCAAAACACAACTGCAGCTCCGACATACAGTGTGAAACTTAAGGAAAAAAAATATCCAAATACAGAAACTAGAAATCACGTGGTGGCACCCACACACAACGGACACGTCCTCAGTGATGGTTCTAGTGGCACTGATTTAGAGTCCACAGAGACCTCACTTTAATAGTGAAGATTAGCGGCAAATGTCCGCGGATGTAAGAAAACACCGGGAGCGCTCCGTTTCCCGGACTTCCCAAGAGTTCCCTATAAACTCAGGGAATTGGGGAAACAGCGCTCCTACGGTCTCCCAGTACCGACCGACAACTAAGAAAAAGCTTCGTTTCCCTAGATTTCTCAAATCAAAAGGAAAAAGCGACAAGAATAACTCAACGATTGAAACAAAGTTTCCCCAATCAAACGAAACGCACGCGGAGGTCTAGCGGCTATTACGTTGATGCAGGAAGATAGAGAAATAGATGTAGTCTAGGGAGAGAGGGAGAGTAAGATAGAGAATGATAACAGCAGAAACGACATATTACAAAAGAATGGTGAGTCGCACCCCTTACATTTACTGTCTCATTGCACTCTATGCATTCTACTGCTAACTGAACGACGAGTCCCCTAGCTTCTTTTACAATTGTGTTCAACGTTCCATTTCTAAAACACTGCGGGCAAGGGAAGCAGGCCATAAGGCTAACCACTTGAGATATATCTGCAAGCATTCTTCCATTGCTAATGTCTACATGACCTTCTTCCATATACATAATCAATTTCTTCTCAGATCTAGTCAGAGATTCAATAGTGGCCAGATCAGGAATTTCTTGCAATCTTGGCAAACTAACGTTCACCTCAGTTTCACTCCCTTCATCATCACCCGATTCATTGTGATGGTCACTTTCATTGACACTGTCATTGGGACTAGATCTGGCTGTAGATGTGGAGGACTGAGCATGTTCTCCTAAGTCTATGGGTCTAGATCTAGATCTATCTCTTCTTGGTGTGGATGTAGATCTAATTATTGGTTGTTGAGATCTACCACTAATTTCTTGACCTAATTCTAGATCTAGATCTATAACTCTATCCTGATCTTCTGACCCATATATCGGTAACTCTAGATCTAGATCTACATTTCGATCCAACTCATGCATAGATTCAGTAAGTTTCTCACCCTTTCTTTTTTTTTTTTTTGACTCTCTCGCTTTAGCGAGATGTTAACCTCTGTTGGTCAACTTTTTGCGTGGCATTATAAAACAATTACCAAATAATTTCTAATCTAGCAGATGTTGCAGAGGCGAATGATGGTTGGACTGCTGACGGACGCGCTGCCATTTCCATCTTTGTCAGTACTGCCTCGTAACCAAACTGGGCTGCCTCCGACATCGCATCAATGTCTTCTCCTGAGTGGTCTTTAAAAAAATACTAATCCTAACCTAACTGCTACGGATCCCACTTCTGACACCAAAAATTGTTGCCCAGGACTGGGGTTGCAACACTGGTCCAGCTAGGATCTACAGGGAGAGTTTCCAGAGGACCAGACAACATTAACCCAAAAAAAAAAAAAGAAAAGAAAACAAGCGGATAGGGTTTATAATGACTAACGCTATACTTTATTTTAAAAAAAAGTAAACAAAAGAAAAAAAATGAAACAAAAACTAACTACAAAAAAAAAAAAAAAAACGGATAATAAAACCCACCTAATATAAAACCACTAAGGTAAAACGACTTCACTAAAAACCACCCAGGAGAGCCACCGGAGTCAGAGTGACCCATCACTTGTACTCATTTTCCTCATTATAACCCTCCTCATGGAAACACAGGACATAAACCACCCCAATACAAAATCAACCCTAACACTATTTCTATACATTTTTAAAAGTACATTTGGATAACTTATACTAATATATGAATAAAAAAAAAAAGGAATAATGACTACACTATGTAAAATACGTCTTATAACAGTGCTTGCTGGATTGCGTAGGAATATAGTTATAAACAAAGCCCGAAAGATTCGATATACAAAAATATGTACCTCACTACCGATTCCACAACCCCACATCTATAAAAGGAGCTAAACTCAATGTGGTTTCCCTCAAACGCAGGAAGCTCAAGCTTCGGCAATCTAGCACTCCCTAGAAAGTCCGAACGATGCCTGTTTCCCACAGCTAAATTTTTGCTATCTGATTCAACAGCTTCTTTTGCTTTCACCAGTCTATCATGCACATAGATTTATATAGTTATATGTCTATGATCATGCATTGATCTTACACTCTAATTGTTTTTGTCTGTACGTGTTAGCCTCTCCGATTGTGTCTTCAAGAGAAATCTCTTCTGTTTCTGCGTCTATCTGGTCCTGAATGTCATCTAAGTGTTTCAAACGAAAGTTGAACTCTTCTAATGCAAGCCCAAGTTCTGTTATTGTGTAATTGGTAATTGGGTCGCCGGAAGTTAGTCGCTGCTGCAAGCTCAGCTGCGACTCGGACGTTTGCAAGTGATTGTTGTGAGAATGCACTGGAGTGGTTCTCAAACGATTTGAAGAGACGCGAAGTTTCCTCATCAAATGTATTTTTCACTACAAGTGAGGCATACTCTGATTGCAGATATTGAATCTGCGATGCAAAAATGTTTAACACTTGCCTCTTGAAACAGTAATTATTTGTATAGAGCACGTACTATCAAATATTACTGCAAAGTACAAGTCCTTCTGGAATCACAGAGACTAAGCCACTTATAGTCTCGCCTTCATACACAGTACATTATGACAGACGTCTTACTGTTAAAATGATACTGCGGAGTCCACATTTAGAATGTCCTCAGTAGATCTTAATTAATCTTCCCAAAGGGAGAGCAAGTTGTATGTTCTTCCGAAGTTCCCGGGTTTCGAAAACCAAAAAAATGTAGAGAACAAAAAAGTAAAAACAAAATTCGGCCAAAAAAACAAGTCATGTTTTAATAAGATCAAAATTTATTGAATCTACTAAACAAGATAATATTAATACAAACAATAATGAATAAGAAGAAAAAATTATATAAAATCTAATAGTAGTTGAACAAGGACTGAAAACATGATAACTAAACGAGAGACAAACTTAGACACCATTTTGTCATTAACGTTTAGCGTATTCAAAAAAAAAGTTTTACAGACTTCAATACTGTTCCCTTCTTACTCAAACATCCATTTCATCGAACGAGTTTTACGAGGATCTGTTTGATTTTTCACTCTCTTCTTTTCAGTAATGATATCATGTTTTTCTGCTGTGAAATCACGCCGTCTCTGGAGGCAACCTAGCTGCCAAAAGTTATAAAACAGTATCTCTCTTTGAAAGGAATGTCCTCTTCAGAGCCAGACGTGTATCAATTGTCATTGCACGCGAAAACTTCATTACTCGAGAAATGTACCTCGCGAGTAAGCATTGTGAAGGGTAATTGCTACGAGGGGTGTTCACTATGTTCTTAACAATATTACAGGCCCACTGGTTAGGATCCCGAGACCTTCGGTTATAAGCAGGTGTGGTACTGTCCAGATCACATTCACTTAATACATCTGTCGATGTGTCTTGGGGGGTCTCTGTATCTGGGGTATCCTGTGGTGGGTAGGAACTTGATAAGCCTGGAGTATACAAGCCTCAGAAATGTCAGTGACTGGTGGATCAGGAGCAGGGCTCACTTCTGATCCAAGCACACGTCAGGCTGTGGCACTGTGTAACTTATGAACTTCTTTGATTCGGATGGAAAGTAATCTTAATCATCGCCACCCTCACTGTTGGAACTCTTACCATAGCGTTCTGGAGATGATGGGTCGTTTACAATTTCTCCAAACATTTCTCTCGCTCTTTGCTTACTTAGACGCTCGCTTGCCTTACACCCCTTGCTTTTCAGATTAAAAACACTGAGAGGAATGTCCTCTTCAGAGCCAGACGTGTATCAATTGCCATTGCACGCGAAAACTTCATTACTCGAGAAATGTACCTCGCGAGTAAGCATTGTGAAGGGTAATTGCTACGAGGGGTGTTCACTATGTTCTTAGCATGACAATGAAGGAATAAACCCAGAGACTTAAAATTTGGCACACTTACATTTATTTCTCTACATAGTCACCCTGCATAGTTACACATTTCTGCCACCTGTCCTTGACCTTCAAAAGTCCCTGAGAGTAAAACGTGTCATTTTGCGCTTGAAACCACTCTTCCACAGCAGAAATCGCATCTTCAATGTCTTCAAAACGGCGCCCTTTTATGAATTTCTTAAGGTTTGGGAACAGACAGAAGTCTGATGGAGTTAAATCCGGTGAATATGGTGAATTGGGAAGAATTTCATAGCCACACTGATCAGCTGTCTCAACGGCTTGTCGTGCTCGATGAGCAGGAGCGTTATCATGCAAAAGCAGGACTCCGTTTCGAAGCTTTCCCCGTCTTCTTCTTACTAATTCAGACCTCAGTCTTTTTAGCAACCCTGAATAATACTCTCCAGTGATTGTTTTCCCCTTTTCCATGTAGTCAGTCATTATGATGCCCTCACAGTCCCAGAAACAAGACAGCATGACCTTGCCACTTGATTGTGTGACCTTTGCTTTCGTAAAAAAAAAAAACTCCGATGTGTTAATGAAGTACTACCCTCCCACTCCAGGGATAAATGGTTACTACTTCTCTTACTCTCTACTTCTACGTTGATTGCAGGTCAAAGACTAGATAGTTATAAGGTATGGTAGCGCTCCTAAATGACCGTGCAATCCTAGAGAGTTTACTCTCTGAGCTCGTTTGAGTATGTACAGTGAGGTTCAATGCCCACTGCTCCCTATCTATACAGAACGGTATATATAAAAGCAAAAGGACAACAACTGACGACGATAGAAATCAGTCAGAAGGAGAGTTAAAAATGCCAACAATCAACTCCTTTATTGTACTAAAAACAAAAGATCAATAATCAAAATGAGTGCATCAACAAGTTAAACAATTACTATGGTCAATACCCTAGGATAGAGAAGGTATAGATAGATAGTAATGTTTAGGATAGTTATCGGATAATTAGTATCAAAATGGATAAGGATAGTAATCGATAGTCTTCATCAAAATGATAGAAATAGTCGAAATCAAAATGATAGGGATAGTAATGGATAGTCTACATCAAAATGATAGAAATCAAAATGCCCAGCAATCAAGCAGCCCAAAGTGACACAATCTCTCAAAGGATAAACAAACTGAAGTACGAAGTAACTTCGATGGATAAAACTTTAGATAGTTAAAAACACAACTGCAGCTCCGACATACAGTCTGAAACTTAAGAAAAAAACATATATATCCAAATAGCAGAAGCTAGAAATCAACGTTGTGGCACCCACACACAACGGACACGTCCTCAGTGATGGTTCTAGTGGCACTGATTTAGCGTCCACAGAGACTTCACTTTAATAGTGAAAATTAGCGGCAATGTCCGCGGATGAAAAAAAAACACCGGGAGCGCTCCGTTTCCCGGGCCTACCAAGAGTTCCCTAGAAACTCAGGGAACTGGGGAAACAGCGCTCATACGGTCTCCCAGTACCGACCAACAACTAACAGAATTCTCCGTTTCCCTAGATTTCCCAAATCAAAAGGAAAAGCGACAAGAGAAACTTAACGATAGAAACAAAGTTTCCCCAATCAAACGAAACGCTCGCCGAGGTCTAGCGGCTATTACGTCGATGCAGGAAGATAGAGAAATACATGTAGGCTAGAGAGAGAGGGGGAGATAGAGAATAATTACAGAATAAACTACATAATCAAAAGGATGGTGACTCGCACCCCTTACATTAAGAAATAAAGGTAAGCTGGTTAGAAAAAATACTTCTTCGGATGAACAATCCTTATCAAGGGTAGCTTTTTTGTCCACAACTGCCATGCCTCTTTCATCCCTTAAATGCGGATAAAAAGATACAGACGCAGATGCATTGACTCTGCCTTACAGCATAATATGTGCGTAAAGAATAATCCGCGTGATAGTTCAGGGAATTCCCTGCTGTGCCACTGTACGATCCAACATGGAGTTTTTGCTATCATGCTCACCATCTACAGAAAACCTACTGTAGTGAGCAAGTACAAAATCAGTTAATGTAACTAGTAGTGCACTGCACTAACTGTCTTTTGACAACCTTTCTGTGCTATTTGTAGTGCAGACTCCGACTTTTTCAATCTATCTAAAATTTCTAATTCTACACATGTAGAGTTTTATTCCTCTGAGGCCATTGCGCGGCTCCTCTTGCGTTTCTCTTTAGTCATGTTTGGCTATAGTATCTTTGAAAATCACAACAAATTACAATAATTAAAGAAGGATTTACTAATTCTCTCTGTTTTGATAACTGAGTTACTTCTTATTTACATTGGAATTTTATTTTGTTATAACCACAACATATTAACTAATTAAATACACTACTCCATTTTGGAATGGCGAAAAAACCACAATGGAATTTTTGTTTTAGCAGTTTCGCTGTTTTTTTAAAGCTATTGCGTCTTCTCTGCGTCCTCTCTGCGACATAATCACGACCTGCCGCCATGACGTTTGAGGCAGAAGTTCTAAAGTGTATGCCAACACGCGATTACTTCGTGACAATCATTGCTAGCAGTTGATTTTATGATGTATATGGCTTGTCATTAAGGCGAAAATTACAAAGTATAGACTTGAATCTATGGGGCAATTGTCCAGCGGAAGATTGGATCATTTCTCTAGTAGATCTCAGGCTTGTACACTAGAGCAATGTTGGGATCAGCAAGAAAATGATGCAGTCCCTGCTTTGTCATAGCCATCCATTACCGAAATATTGAGCAGGCCGATAGTTGGGCATTGGTTTGTTCTTCCATGTGAATGACTTGCCTGGCATACCTGTTTGTTTCATGTTTGATGTATTTTGTAAAGCCGCCAGTTACAAAAAGAAAATTCAAATCTATGGGCCTTGGATCATCCCCCATTTAAACCCGTAGCCCGTTTTTGTCCTGTGATTGTGAAGGGTAAAACGAAGGGAACGCCGGTTAGATCACGAACTTCTCCTACAATAATCTGCGCAGTTGTAGGACTCGGGGTCGATGTCGCTGTCATATGTGCGTAAAGGATAATCCTTGTGGTGGTTCAGGAAATCGCCTGCTGTTCCACTGTACGATCCAATATGGAGCTTTTACTTTTACTTATCACCATCTACAGAAAACCTACTGTAGTGAGCAAGTACTAGATCAGCTAATGTAACTAGTACTAGTAGTAGTGCGCTGCACTAAAACTGTCTAGGACAATCAATTTATTGTGTCAACGTGCCCGAGATTAATACAAACTCTAACTTTATGCACCCAATCAGTCAACACCTTTGAAAACGAGTTTCGATCGGCATCAAATGCTGCTTCTACGGACTGTCCACCATCTTTCCACTGACTCGACTTAATTAATCCTAACGTCTTGTGACTGAGACTGCCTTGTCTTAGCCTCCTCTTTTTGCTCTAAGAGCTCTTCAAGCATCGTATCTTTTTCTGATATCTCTTCCGCAATGCCTGGGCTGGAGTAGAATTTTATTTAGAATTAATTCAGAGTCAAAGATAACAGATAAAATATTTCATTGATTGCTGTGTTCAACAATGTAGTTTAACATTGTGAAAATGATTGCAATTCATTGACACTATCATGTTCTTTTCGTTCACGGCTATTCTTCCTTTTCATTAAAAAAAATAAATAAATAAATAAAAAATCGACAGTCTCTTTTTGTATACTGCCTTCAAATCAAGAACATGCCTTGATAGCTGTGACTTGATCTGACCGCGGATGGTTCGATGGTCTTACCTCAAGCAAGCTGCCCCTCTGAATCATTTTTTTTTTTTTTGGTTCTCCCTTTTTTGTGTTGGAATTTTTGAAAATAGTGTCAAAGTCTATGAGACTTCCAGTAGAACTAGAAGGTGAAAATTATTCAACATTCACACCATTCAGTCTCAGACCTTTCGTTAGTGGCTGTTGGGCGTGGCCGGGTGCCGTCATTTTCACTGCTAGATAGAACTAATTCTACTTTTCTAGTTCCCTCTGTCTGCTGCTCAACATCCATGTCGTACTCATCCCCTGGATCAACTTCAATGTTCCCAGTGTTCCATAACCGCTTTGAGAAACTTAAAAATTCAGAAATGCCGTTTTAAACTTCAGTCGAAAGCAGTAGAAATCAATCTTTAAACATTTTAATCTGGCAAAATTTAAAAGTCTCCATAATTTATGTGGTGGAAATTTTTTATGAATCCTATCAGTCAAAGACATGAAAACATGGTGGCCCAAGCTATTTAGCATGGGGGTGGCACACTTTCCAGTATAAAATAATCCGTGCAGCACCACACTTTTTCTTTCAACAATGTTGCTTTATTTCAAATTTATTGTTTAAAATGGAGCCTGCCCTTAAAAGGTACCATGGCTTCATCTACAGCTTAAGCAGGTTTTTGTGAACTTGCTATATGACATGCCTGGTTTTGTACGTGAGTAGTGTGATACTCCAACCATCTCAACATTGACAGTGGTGTTGTCTTTCTCTGGATTGAATATATTAGAATCATAATCTAGGGTCTAAATCTAGATACCTAGATACCTAGAAGCTCGATTTAGAGTCGGTGTATTATTTCTTGGTCTAGCTCTATAATCTATAGGCTATATCTAATCTACATATGTCTAGATCGAGATCTCTACTGTAGATTTAGGTCTCATCTAGATTTTGTATTTTTAAATTTAATTTAACATTTGTCTGTTGATATCAGAAAAGAGCACGAAGCTTTGTGGGGAGACGGCTTTATAGTTTAGACTTTAGACCGTAGACGCTCCACTTCCGATTTTCACTTTGGATTTAGGCCTAACTGGTATTTCTCGATATCTTTTTTGCAGAGTAATGAAATAAACATTTTGCCTGTTATTTGCTAAAAATCAATCTCTTTACCTAAAAATATTATTACCGCCGACAACATCGTACCAAGTTACCTCAACATACCAAATTTCAGGGTTCTAGATGGTGTAATTTGTACGTGATACGTGGCAGAAAAATTGTCCACCGCCAATTATTAATAGATACACATGCACTTCTTGTGTAGCATTGAATATTCTTATTCAATGTTAATATTGTGTCATCATGTGTACACACCTTCTTTACATGTATTATAACTATAAGCGTTTACGATTTTTAGTTTTAAATACATTGTAATAATACTTGTCCACACGTATTTGCCTCGCTTTGAGGTTCATGTAACAACGATGAAAAAATGTCCAAGTACAATGTAGCCAATACTGGGCGATCTATGAGGTTGTACATGTAGTAAGTACTGTAGGTCTTCTTTTACAATTTGCTTTATGTAAATTATTGATTATCATCTGTTGTTGTTTTTTCCTTGTTTTGTTTTTTTCTTTTGATGTTTTTTTTTTCAGTGGGATACAAAATAATGTAGCTTCTTTGAAAAACTTATATTTTTGTTTTATCTAATACCTGTATGAATTTAGTTTAAATTGACAATTTTTTGTACACATGCTTTTCAAACGTACACATTATGTCTTTCAAAACAGCTATAATATTTTGCATATATAATTATGAAATGTAATAAAGTCATGTATCAATCCAAAATTTGCCTTGTTCATTTTGTTGACCTTTGTCGTGGATTTTTTCCAACCCTCTCTCTGTCTTTCTCTCTCTACGCCTCTGTCCCTCTCTCTGTCTCCCTTTGTCTCTATCTCTTATCTCTCTAGTCAATATGAGTGAAAATCTCCAAGAAGCCAGTTGGAGCGCGTTGGCGCTTTGGTTAGAGCGTCGGGGTAGGACATCGGCTTTCGACGCAAGAGGTTTGGGTTCGAGTCCTGACGATTCAGCTCTCTACTGGTTGGGTCGGTGTCAGTTTAATGTGACCGTATGAGACTGGAGTCATGGTATCCCCGCCCTGTCTCGTGTGTGGGAGCACGTAAATTTGTCAGACGTGAGTCTTTGGGCCTGTCCACAATATAGCCTATTATTAATTTATAGTGCTGATGTTGGACGTTAAAACAACTCAACTCGAGACCTATAGCCTTGGCCCCAGTTGTTATAAATGTAAAATGTTTTTGAAAGTCAATGCTTAAAATTCTGAAATGCGAAGTAGAGAACTATCTCGATCCCCTTCAGTTTGTATTACGAAGCCAATACAGTGTAGTAGTGTTGAAGACGCTGCCTAAATTTTGGTGAATAATGCTCTCAAGCTTTAGGAAAAATACTGAGACTTGTGTGCGTGTAATTTTTATTGACCTTTTGTCTGCATTCCCTACCATTTAGCCGCACATGTTTGTTGCAAAGCTAAATGCTTTGTACACAAGAATGTAATCGCATGAGTGTTAAACTTACCGGTAACTAAAAATAGGACAATAATTAATGTTATTGTTAAAACGAACAACACAATTTCCATGGTATGTAATTTGAACACTGGAGCTCCGCAGGTTTGCGTGCTGTCTCAATTCGTCCGCGCAAATGACGGCATAAATAAAGGTTGCAGGTGACTCTGATTTTAATGTTTTCTTGTAACGCAAACATAATCTATCATCCTTTTTGGAAGAGGCAGAGAAGATTGTTAAATGGTGTGAAAATAACTACGTACATCTGAATGTGTCGAAATCTAAAGAAATAATAATAGACCTTACAATATAAAAACAGAAACTTGCCCTCTGACGATTAACGGAAAACAAGTAAAAATTGTACAACGATACACATATCTTGGATTTTTAATCGATGACAAATAATTGAATTGGCATGGATATGATTTTGATGACACAGTGTAAAAAACTAAATTAAAGATTAATTTTTTGCAGAAATTGAGGTGCTTTAAATTAAACTGAATCAAACTATATTTTTCGCTTCTATGTCTGTATGATTTATTACAACGTATATTTTCAAATGGTATACTATTAGTATTACTATTAGCTGCTGGGATTCAGAAGTCACAAAAGGGGACGAAAATATAATTAACAATCCAACCAAGGAGTCAGGAATAAATATTTATATACATTAAATAAGAAGCCTGAAAACTATATACTCCATGAATGCATGATTAATCTGAATTCAATTCCACGTAACTAACAGCAAACACCCGTTTACGATGAGTTTGTACGCTCTGCTCGGAGCAATAACATCTTGACCCCCACCCCCCTCAAGAACTCCTTTGTTCCTGCCTCTAATAAACTCTCAAGCACTATATCAATCACGTTGCGACATTTTTGCCTATATCGATCTTAACAAAATATATAACATTAAGTTTAACAAAAAAAAGAAAGAGTGTGTATGAAAAGAGAGAGAGAGAGAGAGAGAGAGAGA